>JAKCPI010023256.1:0-13058 GCA_023213315.1 Euborellia annulipes | reverse complement strand
TTTGGTTTCAATAATTAGTTTTTCTCTCTTTTTTCAAATCGTGATGCTACTTTGAAACGACAGGATGAGAACCGCTTACCGAGTAAAAGACTGTTTTAATAATATAAATATTTCAATTTTAGATTGATCTTCATGGTTTCGCTAAACGATTATTATTTTTATGCAAGAAGGTACGCGAGTTACTTGTAAAGGAGCCACGGTTGCTTAAAATCTCCACTCCTGTTTATATTTTAGGTAAATATTATTTATAATATAATTTAAATTTCAAAATTGTGTAGCTTAAGGTTGTATTAACCTATTTCTTAAAATCTTTTTGAATCTCATTTTTTATTTAATTTCAAATCATCATCGATCATCTCTTAAATTTTTCCTTTTATATCGTTTCTAATACAATTAACGAGGATGGTCTGAAAAGTTTCCACAGCATGTGACTAATTCCCTTCGGCACCACACTGCACAAGCTTGCCTACTTAAATACTCACTTGCTTTAAAGAGACACAATAAATATTAATATTTAAATTAAAATTTTAAATGAATTAATATATATTAAATAAATATCAAATATCAAGAGGTCTATAAAATAGCGGAGAGTTTTGCTTGCGCAAATATGCTTGTTCATGATTAAAATTCAATCGAGCATCAAGCGGCTTGCACAATTAAAATGCTTGCACAAAATTCTCCTATAGACTTTACAGTTTGCTTGTACAAAAAGATTGCACATGCATGCTTGTCAAGTTTGCAGTTACGTGAATAGCCGCTTAGGGAACAAGAAAAAGTAGTTTGGGGCTAATTCCGGTGAGTTAGCAGGGTGGTCATGCAGTTCAAAGCGCAATTCGTGGATTTTCGCCTTGGCCACCACTGAGATATGTGTGAGACGGGGTTAACGTGAGCAAACTCGGCACTAAACGCTTTCTCATGCCAAAATCTTGGACATTTTCATACCCTCAGCTATCTCTCGCACTTTGATTCGACAATTGTCTAGGTCGGAAACTTTTCAGACTACCCTCTTATTTGTTTGATTAATTAATTAGTTAATAATAATAATAAATTACTATATTCCATTCACAGGTGATGTTCATGGTAATTTCCACGATCTTTTGCAATTTGAGCGAGTGATGTGGCGAGAGCCCCTTATTACACCCAGCTCTCTTCTCTTCTTGGGTGATTATGTCGACCGAGGACCTTGGGGCATTGAAGTGATCACTTATCTATTCGCATGCAAAGTTCAGAACACGAGCAAATTCAAATTACTTCGTGGCAATCATGAAGTTCGATCAGTACAGAAAACTTTCTCATTTTTTGAGTAAGTATTTTTTTCTTTCTTTTTTTTTTAAAATCTTATTAATAACTATAATTATTTTTCTAAGAGAATGTTCTGATAAATTTGGCGAGACTCTTGGATATCAAGTTTGGGCAGCTATAAACGATGTTTTTGATTGTTTACCCATTGCCGCCGTCATTAATGAAAAGGTATAATTTTCAAAACGGTTTTTATTTGATCTCTTGTATGAAGCCAGTGGGCGTAAGAGTTTTTTGATTAAATAAAATACATACCATAAATTAATAGTTTATTTCAAAAAATCAGTCGTATCTAATTTCTCGAGGTTGGAAAGGTCTGTGATTGATTTATTTGAACAATGACAGGAGGTGGCAGTCAGGAAGGAGTGTCTCTAAATCAATGAAACTCCCAAAAATTCGCGACGTTTCGGTCCTAATTTATTCGACCATCATCAGATATCCGGCTACAATAGATTTTCATTCAAAATTAATATTATTAACAATTAAAATTATTATGATGGTTGTTATTTTTATTTTCTCTTGCTATACATGTTAAAATAATATTACTTTCTCTTGCCATATATGTTAATATATATAGAGAGAAAGTATTGGATTCGTGTCAAAAATTCGATGTCGAGATTTTGACGGATATACACGTTTTGAGGTCCCCTGAATCAAAAAGTGGTTTTCTCGACATGGTTGGTCTGTCTGGGTGGCCTTTAGCAAGTTATTAACAAATCAGCATATGAATAAATATAGTAATGTACATTTAAATATAACTGTAAGTAAAAAAATAAAAAATAACAACCATTGTAATAATTTTAATTGTTAAAAATATTAATTTTGAATGAAAATCTATTGTAGCTCGATTGGCTGATGATGGTCGAATAAATTAGGACCGAAACGTCGCGAATTTTTGGGAGTTTCATTGATTTAGAGACACTCCTTCCTGGCTGCCAACTTATGTCTTTGTTCAAACAAATAAGGGAAGTATTTTATTGTTTAAGGACTTTTTCGGTATCTGAGCTCATTTAGACCCCTTCCCTAATTATTTCACTTAATTGGCATCCCATTCAATTGAAATAAATTTCTCACTTGGGACGGAACGCGTACCGAAAAGGGGGGGGGGAGGGGGCGGTCCACCCCACGCCCCGAGCCGGCATAGGCCCCCAAATATTTGTTGAGAGGTCCTTCAGGGCTCAGGGATATACGCTATTTTAAAAATATTTTTGTGTATGGAGGAGGGAGATATTTAAAAATTAATTCCCCCCCCCCCCCCTCCCTCCCCGATAAAATTCAATATACACATCTGGTACAAAATGTATAGACCCCCTCTTCTATGACGTCCCAGGCCCCCAACTGTCTCGATATGCCCCTGAATGTGAACCCTTGCCTTTGGCACCGTGCTGGTGCACTACTTAGCTTAAAATAGAAAATAATACATTCTTGTTTATTTGTAGATTTTCTGTTGCCACGGAGGAATCCCTCCACCTTGGCTCTGCCCCGTCATATCTGCAATTAATTATGTTCCGGTTCCCCTAAAAGACCCGGAAAGCAAAAGTCCTCTAGTCTGGGATCTTCTTTGGAATGATCCAGTCAGGTAATTATTTCGTGTTTTTTTGTTGCCTAACTGAAATAGCTAGAGAAATATAGAATCTTTATGTAAATAATACTCTCTTTTCTTTCAAAAATAAATAAAAGAGAGGAAGTTAGCCAAACAGGATAGTTTCTAGAGATCTTTTTCGGCATTTAAAACAATTTTAAAGCTCAATTTCAATTTATTGTTATTCTATTCCAGCGTTTTCCAAACTGTCAGGCGCGCCCCCCTAGGGAGGCGCGGACTACTCTAAGGGGAGGCGCGTATATTGGCCACAGCGAGCAATATTCTAAATGATTGCAAAAGTTTTATAAATAATATAATAGTTTGTTTTATAAATTTTTTAGCTATAAAAATTTTTGTTTGTATTATTTTATAAAATGATGGGGGGGGGGGGGCTTCATGCGATTAAATATTTTTAGGGGAGGCGTTTACATAAAGTTTGGAACCAAATACATTTTTGGCGCGAGGGACCTGAAGCGAACCCTTGACCACTAGCACAATAGGCGAGTACTCGACTTCTATCAAGCTCATTGAGTTTTCATTTTGTCAAAAAAAAAAGCTTTTCTTTTTAAAAAATCTCTTATTAAGATATGCATTTGTTTTATATGTCGAGATTTGGATAAAACAATGGAAAATAAAATATTTATTAGTAAATAAAGAATTTTGGATAAGATTTATAACATCTTGACCCTAATTATCATGCCATATAATAATCAAAACCATCACCATATAAATTATTACAGTCCCCGGGTGATTTTGATTATCCGTCCCATCTTTTGGGGGATAAAATATCATCTTCGATCATCCCTTGTTCTCAGAATTTTTTTTTTTTTTTTTGGAATGGGTGCATAAGGTCCGAAGACCTATAATGACCAATAGTCACATGCATCCAGGAAGAAAATAAAAACAAAAGGAGAAGCATAAAGGGGAAACTCAACTGCGGGAACTGAGAAGATGCCTGTTGAGGTTAGGCTTGAAAGTCTGAAGATTGTAGGTTTTGGGGAAGAATAGATGGTATTTAGTCTCCGAAATTTTAACAAAAATTTATCTTGATCAATCAATCATTGCCCTTTCTTTAAATTTATTTTATATTTATTTTTATAGAAAGAGACAATCTGAAGCTCAACTCGGCGAGCTGAGGGCGAATGAAGGATTCGCAACGAACGTCCGCCGAGGAACGGGTCACGTATTTAGCCAAGATGCTCTAGATCGTTTCCTGGTGATTAATAATATTAGTCATGTCGTAAGAGCTCATGAAGTACAGCAGACTGGTTCTTCGGTAAGTTAGATCTTCCATTCTTGTCTATTACATCCCTTTTTCCATGTTTAAGAGAAATAAATTGGAAAGTGAGAAGGATGAATAAATAAAATCCGGAGATGATTTTCAGGCCGATTTATTTGGATTAACTCCTTCCGCTATGGGTCAACGTTTCGGAGCCAAAAAGACTTCTTCTTCAGGACCACGCGGTGTCAAGAAAAACAAATGAACCCTTAATTTTGTCATTTTTCGTTTGGCTCCATTGCCTTTCACATGTGTACTAGCGTGATTAAGGAGGTTCAGGAACGACGTCTAAACGTACTTTAAAAAAAAACTAGACTATTATAAGGAATTTTTCAATGCGGTTTTTTTTTTAAATGAATTGAATTCATAAGGATTGTTGGGACATCGAATTATAATTAATTTTTTTATTATCAAGCAAATACAAAAAACAATCTGACCCAATAATCTTTAATTTTTTTTTTAAATTTAAAAATGAATTTATTGTTATTATTAATTACATATTAATCAAGAAATTTTTAAAATAAGCTTAGATGATTTATTTAAAAATCAACTGTTAAATTAGTACAGCATTCTTGCAATAGATGGCCGGCTAGTCTAACAGCCGATATAGTATTAGCCTATATCTTGCCTATATTTATATATTTTTATGCTTTTATAAAAGATACATAATATATAATAACATTTATAAAGAATTTATTGTTAAAAGATCAATGATCAACCAAATGCATTAAAAATAATTAGCTACCTTTCTGACATCTCTTGGCAAATTTGTGAATTACTCGATTTTTGGTCATACTTTTTATGACACACTACGCCATCTTATCGGGAAAAACATGCGTAACCACTTCACTCCCGAGCCTGCTTAATTCACAACTTTAAATGACAAAATTGAGGATATTTGTTTTTCTTGACACCGCATGGTCCTGAAGAAGGATTCGTTTTGACTCCGAAAAGTTGACCCATAGCGGAAGCAAATAAATTGGCCTGAAAATCATCTCTGGATTTTATTTATTCATCCTTCTCACTAATAACCACCAGGCTGCCTCCTATCTTCATCAGTATATTGGGAAGGTTTTAAAAATTAAAAATATAATGTATAAAAAATTTTTATACATATTTTGTTATTTGTCAGATCCAATGTAAAGGTAAACTCTTAACCGTGTTTTCGTCATCGAGATACTGTGGTGGTACCAATGAAGCCGCTTGTATTTTTGTCGATAATTATCGGTTGCGAATTCTAAGGATGGATACCAAACAAGAACCGGTCATTGTAAGAATGAGTTTGGCCAAAAAGTATACAGATTTACTCGAAAACATTGGACCCGGCGAGGCAAAGAAAAGTCCTAAATCTCACGCTAATAAAAAATAATATAAAGATGTATATGATTCAATAAATTATTATTTGTTAAAAAAAAAAAAAATTATATCAGTATTAGGAGATATTTTCTTCTAAGACGAGCACCTAAAGTGAATTATTAATCTTTTAATTGATACAAGAATTTGTTGAATTCAAAATCTCACACACTCTTGTTGGTTCTCTTATGCTCCGCTTGGTACCGCTGCAAGCGCTGGTTCCGCTACTGTATTCTGTGACTAGTGTCAAATCTTGATATATTATCGATATTTAATAATGCCAAATTGATCATTATTATTTAAATATTATTGTTTTTTTTTTTATTTTTAAAATTTGTGAAAAATATTATAGAATAATGTCACTTTTTGAAGAGGAAAAAGTTTTAAAAAAATCTATTGGAGACAAGACATTTCCAATTCATATAGGTAAATATAATATTTTTTTTACATTTATATATATAAATGTATATATATTTTCAATTTTATTGTTTATTCACTTTTATTATGTGATTTATTAATGGAATGTTTAAAAGTATTTTTTTTTTTCTAATCTTGCTCAACCCCATTTATTAGCCCAAAAAAAATTTGTCTGAAATCCAATTTAATTGAAAATATAGAAAAAATATAAAAAAAATCATTCAAATTGTTTCCTTTTTGCACTCCAAAAAATTGGTTGATATTACATACCTTTGGATATTACCAAGATATATAAATTATATTATGAAAATAATTGATCTATCTATTAAATGTGTTTTTAAAAATATAAGTTTTGTAAATATTATTATAAACAAAACAAATAATCTATTGGGCTTTGAACATAAAACTATTATATTTAAAAAATTTTGGGTAAATTGAATAGGAACTTGGCTGTAGATGCTATGTTAAAATAGGAAGAGGATGCAGCCAATTAATTGAACCTCTATTTAGTAATAAACAGTCTTTATTGGAACGTTTTGGCCGGGATCAATCCTGCCATCTTCAACCTTCAAAGAGCATATTCAAATTTTGTATACAAAAAATAGTGGTTTATATTAATACAGGTGATTTGCATTCTATGTCAAATGAATGTAATTTTACTTAAAATACAAGGGATTCTACGAATTCAGGTTTATGATATAATATGCTCTTTGAAGGCTGAAAATGGCAAGGTTGATCCCGGCCGAAACGTTCCAAGAAAGGGTGTTTCTTATTTAATAGAGGCTCAATTAATTGGCTGCATCTTCTTACTATTTAACAAATTTTGGCTAAATATTCTCTTTAGTTTTAAAAAAATATAAAACTAGGGAACGGATATACTTTGGTTTGTTAGATCGGAAGCGATTATCAAAAATGCCGAAAGTAGAATTTTTTATTTTTTTATTTTAGAAAGAAATTTCGAAACGAAGAGAACTGATCTGTAACCGAAATGTGCTTAGAGTAACACCAAATCGACCTTGTTCCCAAGAGTGATTTAATAATTATTCTTTCTCCGTTATTCAGTTTTGCTTGGATGCTAGTAGATTATTTTAATAAACAAGATAATAATAATAATAATTATAATTTGTTCTTTTTATATTTTTCTACATGGAATTCATTTCAATATTTATTGTTAAAAAATCACCAATTTTAATTTCTAAATTTTATTTATTGTTTTAATAATCCTAAAACCTTTGGATGATACAAAAAATTAGTGATTCTTGAATTTATTAAGAATGAAATAGGGTTATTTAATAAATTTTTGAGTTTCATTCCTAAAAGGACTTCTTTATTGATTGCGATTTAGAAATAATCTACTATCAATCTTTTTTTTCAGGTCCCGTCTTTCCTTGCGGACTTTGTGGAACAAATTTTATTACTTTGTTTTTTCTATTGAAACACTCTAAGAAATGTAGTTCAAATACTGTTAATGCACTTTTTAAAATTAAATTTGATTCTAAAGATAAAAAAGGTAAGAAATATACTAATGCACATTTTTAAGAATATTGTAGCTATATTAACTTTATATATATAAAACAATGCTTATAAATGATAATATCAACCTTAAGCAAAACTCTGAAACAATTCTCACATACACATATTTTTTTTGGAACGATTAATTCTTATATGAATGGATCGGGTGCAGTGCTAACCCACAAATATATTGTTCTAATGGCAATATCAGGCTGGGAAACAATTTGTACTACTATACCAGATCTTTGTTCAATTGATGGTGCTGAAAAGTCGAATTTGTCTAAATTGTGGGTTAGCACTATCCTCAGCCGACCCCTTCATATAAGAGAGCTAAAAAAAGAACTTTAAACTTTGAATATTGCTTATTAATCTAACTTAGCTTATTTCCTTTTAAGATTTCAACTGTATCTATAAAAATATACAACTTAAATGATTTTATTTTTTAGAATTGAATGAATTAGAATTTGAGAAAGTTGAAACAAAATTTCAAGATAAAAATAAATCAAATGGCAAATCAAAAAGGAATGAAAACAAAAAATCCAATAATTGTGTTATATGCAACAAATCTTTTAAAAAACCATCTGCCTTAATAATCCATTTAAGAATACATACCGGCGAGAAACCTTATCAATGTGATTTATGCAAAAGACAATTTTCTCAATTCTCTACTCTCAATGCTCATATGCGAATTCATACTGGTGACAGGCCTTTTCAATGTGATATCTGTAAAAAACAATATACAAAACACTCCCTTCTTAAGATACATATGCGTACTCATACTGGAGAAAAACCTTTTCAATGTGAAATATGTGAAAAACGTTTTGCTCAACGTTTGAACTTAAATATCCATATGAGAACACATACAGGCGAGAAGCCTTATCAGTGTGATATTTGTCAAAGACAATTTTCTCAACGTTCCAGCCTTAAAACTCATTTACGAACTCATACTCAAGAAAAACCTCATGAATGTAATATATGCAAAAAACAATTTTGTCAACTCTCTGGACTCAATGCACATTTACGAATACATTCAGGTGAAAAACCATTTCAATGTGACAAGTGTGAAAAACAATTTTCTCAAATGGTTCAAGTCAAATCTCATATGCGCACCCATACTGGAGAGAAACCTTTTCAATGTGAAGTATGTGATAAACAATTCTCACAACGTTTAAGCCTTAAAATTCATATGCGAACGCATACAGGCGAAAAGCCTTATCACTGCGAAATATGTCTAAAACAATTTTCTCAAACATCTAGCCTTAAAACCCACTTACGAACCCATGCTCCAGAAAAAACATGAAAATTTATATATATTCCCCCTTATCATTGTATTAAATATATAAAACCATTCACTTGATAATTTCAAAAATTCATATACGATGAATGTTTGAAATAAACAAAATAGTCAAGTTATTAATCTATTCTTCAATCTCAACAAGAGATATCTCTGTTTAAAATTTTTTGCTGAATATAAGTTTTGTTTTATAAAGTCATTAAATTCGGTGATGGTGAAAAATATATGACTATAATTATAAAATTAAAAAATATACTTTATACTGTATTTACCGTTTACAATTATTAAATTTTTTAACTTTTACATTTATTTTTATTATATATTACGTTCTCTTACTTATGTATATATGTAATATATATATATATAATATATATAGAGAAAGTATTGAATTCATGTCAAAAATTCGATGTCGAGATTTTGATGGATATACACGTATTCCAAAAAGTGGTTTTCGCAACATGGTCTGTCTGTTTGCGAAATGGTTGCCATGATAACAAAATATAAATATTTCCTCATATTTATAAATTTTACATCTTGAATTCAAATGTAATATTGTTAAATATATGGCGACCCAAAAAATCTGGTGGAAAATCATAGAACACAAATTTCGATTACCGAAGGTAAGAGAAAGCTGAGTGCTGTTTGACCAGTCACACCAGATTTTTTAATAAAATAATTTTTTAATTTAAGAAATAAAATTTATACTATTGTAACCCTTTTGTGGTATAAGGGAAAAATAAAGTAACAAATATGTTATTTTTCATTTATGAAATATAATTATTTTAATAATTTTGCCTTGATTTATTTTATTTTTAGATTTCTGATCCCTGATCTTGATAATATTTTTATTAAAATTAGACTAGAATTTTATTATTTGTCTTATTTTTTCTTTGTTTAATCTAATTTGTTGGCAATCGGTGGAGAATGAATGTGGAATGGGATCAAGCAGGAATCGGGGTGGTGGTGTGAAAGAATATTAGGATTGATTGATAAAACAACACACAGCATACTGATGCCCACGAAAGTCTGGAGACCCTGGGTTCGATTTCCGGGGATCAAGGGGTGCTTGGTCCACCAACAAAAAAGATACACACAGACTTGTTAAATATTTCTATGACTAGACAGATTTTGAAGCTATTTTTTAAATTAAAGCTATTTAAACTTATAGAAGCCCCTTTTTTGATTTTCTTTTTTTTCCTTAGATTAATCACATTAAATAAAAGTTAATTTAAAATAATTCGGTTTATATTATTAAATTAGTAATCATTGTGTTAAAGAATAATTAATTTTTTGCCTTTAATTAATTAGCTGGAAACTTTCAAATGAAATGGAATAAAATGCTTGTTTCCCTACGGGGAGAACTAACGCCATCTCTTGCCACCTAGAGAAACCAGCTTTTGAATAGGCTAATAACGGTTTTTTGAGAGACGCCCCTTAATGAAGAATTAAAATGATCTTCAATTAAATATAAATATGTATAGGCCAAAGCGAAAGATAAAAAAAATTTTAGTACAACAAAAAATAGAAAAAAGCAAATTACACATGTTATCCAAGTTTTGAAAAATATTAAAAATTTAACTACATAACGCTATATAAATAAAAAAAAATTAACTAAAAAAATGATTGCATTTATTATATTATTAAAATATATTAATTAATTTATAAATTATTTTTTTATAACTTTTTTATTTATAATATGAAAAGGCATTATTTATTTTTCATATTTAAAACTTGATTGTTAGTGAAATATTTTGACCAATCAGATTGCAGCTTTGTTGATGCCAGAGCCCTCTACTCGGATTGTTACTTGGCGTCGCCTTTGTGCTTCTCCCATCAGTAGATGCTCAACCAGACTCGTGATACTTTCAGCCCATCCAATCTTGTTGGCTCTCCTCAAAACGCCTTGAATCCTCCGCCATGACACCTCAACACTTTGGCTCCTCTTTCTCGATGTTTCCACAAGTTTCAATCATATCCAACCTTCAATCCACATCTCAAGGTAGTTTACTTTTAATTCCTTTTACATTTTTAATTATTAAATCCTCTAGGAATTGTTTTAAATTTTATGAAAAAGACCTCCAATCAAATGGCGGCATAACCCTTTTAGTTTAATAGGCAATATAATCAATAAATATAAATCCTATATAAGATATATATAATTTATTAAATATCTATACATTTATTCTTCTCTGAGCTTAAAAGGGATTTAAATAAATATTTTTATGATAATTAATTAAACAATGATAATGGTGTTTGTAAAAAGAATTGTTTATTTCATTTATTAAGGCCAACAAAGCTGACGTTTCGGTCTTATTTAGTCAAGCTTGTGGACTATCAATATAGGCACTGAAGATGGTCTTAATCAAGAGAGAAACGTTAGCAGTGGGCCATAATAAATAAATATACAATAGCTCCTATTCTTTTTACTTACTAATTAACTATTCCATCTATAAAATCTGCATCTTTCATGGTGTTCCTTATTTCCCATTTCCTTTCTTTTTCTCTCTCTCCAAGTCTTCTGTTAAAACCTATAGTCGAATTTTTTTTATGAAATAGGAGAGATGCCAATGCTGTAATAAACATAGAACTAAGAAAGCATGGGGTCGATTCTTAATACCAGTATTTAATAACAAAAATTAAAAAATATTCGCACCAAATAACTTTCAATGCCCCCTATGGTAATTAGCAAATATTTTTCATTTAACTTAAAAAAAAAAATAGACCAACCGAATAGCTCTATCAGGTCAAAAATATCGAGTGGGCAATCCATTTTTTTACTTTCTCGTATAGAGAAAGTATTGTAATCGTAAAAAAATTCGACTTCGAGATTTTGATGTTTCTCCACGTTTTAGACCTCCCTGAGTCCAAAAAAACCATTTTTGGTATTATGTCTGTGTGTGTGGTGGAAACACGATTGCTTAAAAACCAAAGCAGCTAGATCGATGAAATTTGGTATATGCACCTTACACTAAAATTGTAGATTTCTATCAACTTTTGGAGTAAATACGTCACTTGGAAGTAGTACTTTACCTAATAAGTTTTTTCAGAAATTTCGAAATTTTCAATTTTTTTTGTTATGATAAAATAATCAATTTTAAAAAGTTTTTATTCTTTGACATTTTTCCGAAAACTTAATAGTTTTTGAAATCACAGAAGAAAACAACATTTTTCGTTAATTTTGGAAAGAAAAATCAAAACAAAATCATACAGATGTCATCAAAAAACATGTAAATATAAAGAAATTAATTTTTAATGACACCTGTATGATTTTGTTTTGATTTTTTATCAAAATTAACGAAAATTTTCTTTTTCTTCTGTGATTATTTCAAAAAACTATTCAGTTTTCGAAAAATGTCAAAAAATAAAAACTTTTTAAAATTGAGTATTTTATCATAATATAAAATAAAAATTGAAAATTTCGAAATTTCTGAAAAAACTTATTAGGTAAAGTACTACTTCCAAGTGACGTATTTACTCCAAAAGTTGATAGAAATCTACAATTTTAGTGTAAGGAGCATATACCAAATTTCATCGATCTAGCTGCTTTGGTTTTTAAGCAATCGTGTTCACACACACACCCAGACGTAATTCCAAAAGAATATACGAGAAAGTCTCGGGGAAGTCATTCCCCATATTTTTTTTTTATATAAAAAATATTTTATTTACCGTTGCCAGGGGTAAAACGAGGGTACGTTTGCTTAATGTAACACATAGCTTAATAAAGAAAATCCAAAATTTTTTATAATTATCATTTTATTATTTTTTAAAACAGATATTATTATTATTACAATTACAAATTCATTTTATACTTTTTACATTTTACAATACAGTATTTCAGTGTTTTTTTTTTTATTTAATATTATTTTTATTGGTTTACCCTTATGGATTCACTTCCGAGAGGGTGCTAAAAAAAAATTTTCAAATTATTAATTTATTTAGTCTTTTTGCATAATTTAATTAAAAATTCACATTCTTTTTTATTGTTGAGTGTCAGCCAATATTTCAGAGGCATTCAACAGCTCTCTCTCATTAGCTGTATAGAATACAAATTCATTATTAGGGTGAGTTTATAAAAAATAATATATTTTTTTTATAAACTCTCCCAAATAACGAATAGCCCGTTGAATCGCTTAGGAATCGAATACTGGGCAACACTCACTTGTCATTAAATACAATTGCCAAAGATCTAACCAATATTATTTGAGCTTAATTATTTAACAGCTTTAATTTATTCATCTTTTTTCAATTGACCATATATTCTTCAAAGTTGAAGACCATTTTTAAATTTAGTTATAAACTGAACTAAATTCAAAATAGAAATT
>JAKCPI010023255.1:0-14566 GCA_023213315.1 Euborellia annulipes | reverse complement strand
TGGTTCCGCAAGCGGCACCCGAAAAAAAATTTGGTTCCGCGGGCGGCAAAAATTTTGCGTCTCTAAAAACAAGGTAAAAAAATTTTTTTCGGACGGGAAAATTTTGGTTCCGCGAAAAAAAAAAATTTTGAGATCAGGAAAATTTTAAGGAGGGGGCGGCAAATTAAATTGTTAAAGTTTTTTTTTGGGGGGCGCAAAAAATATCTTGCCTAGGCGGCAGAATAGCTTGCGCCGGCCCTGCTCTGTAATTACTTCATTATCAAACTCTCTTTTGAATTTAAAATTACTTAAAAAAAAAAACATACTTTAATAAACATTAATTATAATAAACATAGGTTTGTTTAAAAAATAAAATTTTTTTATTATTTAAATCAATTTTTTCACGGCAAAGTGGAAATAATGAAACCCACTTCAATTTTACAATTTAAATTGACCTTCTTTAAATGGAAATACTCTTAATCTCGTCTCATTTAATTAACAAATTTTCTACAACGAATCGGCACACTTTCTAAAAAAAAATTAGGTAATTTGTCTTTTTTTTTGAAAATTCACAATTGACATTGAATCAATCTAAAAGTATTTTCCAAGCCTCTTTTAATATTTTCCCCTCTCATAGTCTTACTTAATAAATTAGTATAGAAAAAATAAAAAAATTTTGGGAAAAAAAATTTTTTCTCTTTGAAAAATCACCAAATTTATTATAAACCTCTAAAGACATGTAAATATGTAAAATTAAATTTAATTAAATTGAAAATTGAGGAAAAAATAATAAGCTATAATTAATATTTCATATAGGCCACGTAATTTGAATTGATAATTAATATAGCCTAACCTCGGCAGCTTGCGTACAATAATAATCACTCTCATTATTTTAGAGCTATTTTATAATAATAATATTCGGGTTAATTATTATTTTTTAATTAGTTGCTGGAACAATTTTTAGGAGTATTCTCAAATAATAATGCATTTATTCAATTAGATGTCCAGAATTAAATATGATTTATGACCATTGACGCACTTAATTTTTATAATGAATCATTTTATTAAAGTTTATTAAAGACGAGGGGATGTTTTGTGGTTTCAATATTGCGCCAAGCTCAGGAAGGTCATTGAATATTTTTTATATTTGAGTATCTTCATATATACACAGAAAAGCCCTTTTGGCTGCGGGGGTCATGAAATGAAGCAAAAGACCTAATAAGGTCCTTACTGTTTACTATCCAGGTAAAAGCTGTATAGTATATATAGAGAGAGAGTGTGCGTGTATCTCCAGAAATATGTACCTTATTCAAATAGAAAAATATACATTTCCTCTAGAAAAGATATTAAAAAAAAAAACTCATTTTATTTTGTGCATTTCATGGATAAAAAAGATTGTTTAATTTGCATAAAAATTCATTTTAGCGATGCACATAATAAACATGATTTTATTCTCGAACATAAACAAAATAACAAATATTTTGAATATGGTTTTAAATATTTGAAAAAAAAAAGAATAGAAATAAAAGAAAGAAAAATATTTTAATCAATTTATGGGGTTACAAGTGATTGTTTATTTTCGGGCTGAAAAAAAAAAAAATTTAAATTAAAAAAAGTAAAAATGGATTCATAAAAAATAGACTGTATTTTATCAATGAAAATAAAGAATAATAATAACGAGAATCAGTTAGTAGCCCAGTATAGATTTTTTTTGATGCATCTTCCTTGCAATTTTTATTTCGTCTTTTTTATTATTTATTTATTTATTTATTTAATCAATTTCCTTCCCGTGTCCTGTGGCTCAGAAAAGCTTATTTTCAGGGTCCAGGAGGGTAAACTTAAATATAAAATTTCAACCTCATAGCTCAATTCCTTCATGGTTAAAATTAAAAACACACCCATCAAAATCTCGAATTTTTGACATGAAACCAATACTTTCTCTCTATATATATTAACATATATAGAGGTAAGAGAAAGTAAAAATTGAAAAGTAAATAGTTTTTAAGCAATTTAAATTCACAATTGGATCTAAACCCATTAAAAAAATTTCTGAGTAATATTGATTAAAATATTTGCAATAAAGCGATATGATTTGACTCCTAATATAATAATAGGAGAAAAACTTTTTTTTAGGGGTAATATGATTTAATTAATTTTGACCACTGATCACTGACTTATGTCTTCAAAGTTATAGAGAACTTAAATTTTTTAATTCTTTAACATACAACTTCTTTTGCATTCTCCCCTGTACATTAACATATAAATTTTTCTTTCTCTTACCTCTATATATGTTACTATATATAGAGAGAAAGCATTGGTTTCATGTCAAAAATTCGATGTCGAGATTTTGATGGATATACACGTTTTGAGGTCCCCTGAATCCAAAAATGTGGTTTTCGTGACATGGTCTGTCTGTGGGTGGGTGGGTGTGTGTTCAATTTTAAGCATGAAGGAATTGAGCTAGGAGGTTTAAATTTAAGTTTTGTACAAAATCGGCCAAAGAGTACTAATACTTTACTGATGTACTTTTTCAGTTTTTTTCGATTTTCTCAAAATTCGCTACAACGATTTTGATTAAAATTCAAAAATCAATTATTTTTTAGATGCTCTTTAAAGTGTATATTCTCATTTTACCATTGAAATCTTCTGAAGACCACTTTACTCTTTGACTTCATAGGAAGGATAGGAGAAATGGTCGCTATGGTAACAAAATATAAATATTTTCCCAAACTTATAAATTTTACATCTTGAATTTTTTTTTTTTAATAAAAACATTCACACTTTTTTCTCATTCACACTCACACTCACACACACATTCACACAGTATTTTCGGCAACTTAGGCCATTTAAGACTTTTGACGATAACCGTTATGAATATATATTATTATTTGGGGTCCAGGCATTTTTATTTAAGCCATTTGGTATCCAAATGCCTTAAATAAAATTATCGGACTACCTGGGGTCCGAACCCGCGACGTTCGGTATAGAAGGTAGGCACGCTACCGACTACTCCAAGCCCCGTGGGCACATCTTGAATTCTAATATATCGGCGGAAAGTAAATATATTTCGACACGAAAAATATGGTGTGACAAGCACAAAACACAACTTTCGAGTACTGAAAGTAAGAGAAAGTTGTGTGCTGTGCGACAGTCCCACCAGATTATTTTTTATAAAATTTATTTATTAATTTGATATTAAGAGACTCTAATGGCAAATGCTATTGTATTTGCTTTATTGGTATTTACCTAATCTGTTATATTGTTTATAGAATGATTAAACAAGACTTTGGATTAATGAAATTGCCATTCAGCCCAGTATGAGTATTTCAAATGGGAAATCTTTTTACACATGTGAATTGTCTGATTACTAGTGACCTATTTATATTCAAAAGGTTATTTGGTGCTTGCTAATTTATTTCATGATCCTGTTAAGAATTATTTGCTTTATGTTACGCTTGTATAAATATACAAATTTAAATCTTTTTAATCTAATCCAGTATTTATTTAACCTTTTGAACACATGGAAACAAAATTTAGCGATGAAAAATTTTAAATTACTAAGCATATCACGCATTTTTCTTTTCTTTTTCGCTAGGTTTCTTGTGTGTAGATTGAGGAGACGAATAAATTTCTACTTTTTCTCACTATTATTATACAATATTAAAAGGAAAAAGCAGGGTCTTTTTCGGCATCGAAGGCCATTTAAACGCCCTCTCTATTTATTTCAATTGGATTGGTAGCCTATCCATTTTTTTTTTAACACTCACACTTTTTCCCATTCACACTCACATTCAAACACACATACAAACAGTCTTTTCGGCAACTTAGGCCATTTAAGACTGTTAATTATTAATATATTTATTGGAGGCATTGTTATTTAAGCCATTTGGTATCCAAATGACTTAAATAAAATCATCGGACTGCCTGAGATTCGAACCCTCGACCCTTGGTATACAAGGCAGGCGCGCTACCAACTACCAAAGCCAGAGGGTCCCTATCCGAGTGAAATTCAAATTTTGTCGCATAAGATGGGATGCGAACCCTGTACCTTTGGTACTAGAAGCTAGCCCTGAGCCGCAGGTCAAGGGTTGTTAAAGACTTAATCTTCTAATTTTTTACTTTCCCTTTTTTTTTAATATCACTAAATTTATCTTTATATTTACCATTTTCTCAACTGCCTTGAACCAATTCTTTTGAACTCAGCGATATTAATTAATTGTCTCCAACCCTTGACCAGATTTAATTAAAAACCGTTGAAAGGAAAGATATTTAATTTCAAAAAGAAAAAAAAAACTAAGCGTGAACATTTTATAATTTTGTTAACAGATACTACACAACTTTTGAAAACCTAAAATAAAAGAGAGAGAAAATTGTGTGATGTGCGTTTTTTAACATTCTTGCAACTTTATCAGGCCCGGTAAAATTTTTCGTTTTGTATAACTGATCTAGATAATTTAGAAAATTCAACTTTTTTAATTCCATTTACCTTTAGTTAGGTTCAAGTGAACTACAGGTCATTGGATATGAGTAAATAAAATTAGTAAATTAAGCTAGAGTATGTTTTATCATATATAATGGAGTATTCGTATTTATTTTTCCTTTATCCAAATATTTAAATTTTTTCGATGATTGGGAATTTTAATATGAAAATATTTATATTGACAAAAATGATGAATTAGTATTTTCAGGGAAATGTTAATTATTGATTAGGAATTTTAATGAAATAATCTCTATAAATTTATTTATATTTTTATAATATGTCGCACATTACCTATATATAATGTGTGATGAAGATTGGGGCAGCCTGGTGGATGTCTAAACCCGCACCTTCTAATTTCATTTTGTTTTTATGGACCACTTTTCCTATTTCGCCGCCTCCTGGCGATAAAATTGGGCAAGAGTTTTCTGAAGGCTAATATTTTTAGAATATGTTGCATTTTACTTTCTCTTACCTATGTATATATGTAATATATATATAAGAGAGAGAAAGTATTGGATTCATGTCAAAAATTCGATGTCGAGATTTTGATGGATCTTCACGTTTTGAGGTCCCCTGAATCCAAAAAAGTGGTTTTCGCGACATGGTCTGTCTGTCTGTGTGTGTGTCTGTGTGTCTGTGTGTGTTCAATTTTAAGCATGAAGGAATTGAGCTAGGAGGTTGAAATTTTATATTTAAGTTAGTCACCCGCCTAGGGCGTGAAAATAAGCTTTTAATCAAAATTGGCCAAAGAGTACTAGTACTTTACTGATGTACTTTTTCAGTTTTTTTTCGATTTTCTCAAAATTCGCTCTAACGATTTTGATTAAAATTCAAAAATCAATTATTTTTTAGATGCTCTTTCAAAGGTATATTCTCATTTTGCTCTCAAAATTGTTTGAAGCACACTTTACTCCTGTACTTCATAGGAAGAATAGAAGTGGTTGCCATGGTAACAAAATATAAATATTTTTCTGTTTATAAATTTTACATCTTGAATTCTAATATTTTGGCGGAAACTAAATATATGTCGACACGAAAAATCTGGTGTGACAGCACAGAACACAACTTTCGATTACCGAAGGTAAGAGAAAGTTGTGTTCTGTGCTTGTCACACCAGATTTTTAGTGATGGAAATATAATTTAAAGATGGTTTTTCGCAAATATCTCAAAAACTATGCGATTTTCCGCAAAAATTCATCTATACAAAAATAATCGAAATTAAATTACAAACAAAAATGGCCTAGTACATAATCTCGCTGAATTGAACGGTTCTGGAGATATAGAGGGGTAAAATTTGATGGTTGTCATGGTAACAAGATAGAAATATTTTTCTATCTCTGTGTCTCCTTTCATATGAATTATAAATTTAACCCCTTCTAAATCTCCCGAACCGTTCACTTTAGCGTGATTATGTACTAGACCATTTTTGTTTGTAATTTAATTTCGATTATTTTTGATTAGATGCATAGTTTTCGAGATATTTGCGAAAAACCATCTTTCCGCAACTTAACCGGCTTATTCCAGCCAAAGGCCCTGGTACTGCTAGTGCTGACTCTAGAGTTTCTTTCCATCACTAAAATGCAACCTATTCTGAAAATATTAGCCTTTAGAAAAATCTTGCCTATTTTCGTCGCCAGGACTCCTTCCTGGTTGTGATTTAAATAAAGAAAAAATCTTCTTTTTCCCTACAAGATTGTGGTCTTATTTTAATTTTGACCATAATGGCCCGTGGTTCCTTTATGTATAAAGATCGTCCATGTATAACAAGACTATTAAAGGTTGCTAAAAAATACTTAAAAATACTTTCTCTCTAAACAGTGTATTACATATATAGAGGGCCGGATCTAGGAGGGGGTCGTGGGTGCATGTGCCTCGGGCGGCAGATATCAGGGGGCGGCAATTAAAGAAAGATTTACTAAAAAAAAGGTAAAATGATATGAATTTTGTATAGAAAATTTTAAGGAGGGGGCGGCAAATTAAATTTTGCCCCCTCCCTAAAAAAATCTCGTAGTTCCGGCCCTGCATATATATATCACTCAAAGTAAAAATAATCCCAATAAAAACAAAAATTTTACTTAACTCATTTCGAACGCTTTAATATTAATTACAAAAAAAGAAATATCTTTATATCTTTTATAATTCTAAGAAAGAATGATTAAAAAAAAAAATGAATGGTAGGTGGATATGGAAAACACTGCTTTCGATAAACCAGCTCAAAAAAATATATTTTTTTCTCTTGATCCGGTGAATAAAAGAATATGAATTTCGGGGAAATAATACATATATTTTTCTATATAAAAAAAAATCAAGGTTATTTTCAAGTTAAGTCAAGTTATTTTTTAGAATAATGAAATAATTTAATTATAACCCGTACTAAACTTTAGGGATTTGTTTGAAATAGTTGGAAAAGTTTTCAAACAAGATCCTATTAGTTTAATTAATTTTTTTTTTACATAAAATTACTAATTACATAATTTTTTTAAATAGAAGAGTAAAAAACCAAAATAGAGAATTTAATTAATTAATTAATTAAATAAAAATAAGGAGAATTTAAAACCAAATGAAATTTTTTAAATATTATTTCTGGTGTAACCACCATTTGCCTCTAGGTGGAGGCTTTGATTTTTTAACCGACTTTTCTCTTTAGGATTAATCGGAAGTCTTATATAATTAAGTATTATTCTTTATTTTAATATAAATCTATTTAATTTTAAACTTTTCACATTTAACCCTCCTAGGGGTCCGTGAAACAATTTTTACTCCTAGTTTATTATTGAACCAAAAATTAAAATTTCCATTATGCATATACCCTAAGAAATTAATATAATTAATTAATATTAATTTAATAATTTAAAAATCAAGCTTGAAGATTGACATAAAGGGCTTACAGTTAGAAAGGGGTCCGGGAGAAAAAAAAGGTTCAATAGGGGGTCCGTTTAGTTTAAGAACTCGACAACCCTGCTTTAGACTATATATTTTTGACAGACTGAAGAGCCACACAATTTGGATAAAAGAGCCGTTTAGTTTGGAATCTTTTATTGTGTATCTCAGTTCTTCGATTCTAACGATTTACTATTGAAATAGTAGCATTAATCTGTGGCAAGATCTTTCTAATTTAATAAATTTTATACCAAATTCTAAAAAAACTTTAAGCCTAAAAAAAAAAAAAAAAAAAAAAAAACTATATAATTCCCACCTGTTACTATCCTAAATAATTTATCGAGAACAATTATAATCCTTAACAAGTTGATGGATATAATCTAGAAATGACCTCTATTTATATATATAATGTCATTTATATCGTTTCTAATTTAATTACATTACGTGGTTGGATCGTAATGTAAAGTTAGCCTTGTAGTCCATCCATCATTGGAGTGAACACCCCCTTCTCTCACCCTCGGGAAAACTCTCTCTCCATAGGGATCGCCGGTTTGGGAATGTGTTAGTCATGGCAGCATCAATATCTTTTGATGGCCGGCTGTCAATTTGAACAGGGAGACTATAAAGTCAGATAACCCTTCCACCAAACCAACTGACCTCCTATCTAGTGAAAAAAAAGGGGACACTTCTTTTTCTCTTTTTATTTATTTATTTATTTTTTTTTTTATAAAACACACACACACACACCCACTGACGATATATTAAATTTTATTTCAGCGATTTAAATATATATTTCCACCTTCCATTTGAACATTCTAGTCACAACTATGGTATATGAATATTGCTCACTGATTTTTTGCTAATCAACGATATGATATTAATAATAATTATTAATATTATATCGTTGATAATAATTATAATATAATTGATATAATTATTATAAGTCTATTTTTAATTACAAAAGAGACGAAAGAGAAAATATCTCTTTTAATTTTCGAAGGTTTACTGCTTCTAAATCTGTAAGATGGTGTTCAAGATAATTAATAACAAGGTAGTGGACTCTATTATACAGGAATTTTATTGGGAGAGAACTGTTGTGTGCATATTCTTACAGTTTCGGTCACGAAAAGGACCATCATCAGGCCTGAAACATACATATTACTATTTTATACTTCATATATCATTTAGCGACATAATTTTGAGAAAAAAAGGACATAGCCTTGATGATATTTATTAAAAAATTTTATTTCAAAATAATTAAAATTATTTTGTTAGTAATCTTAAAAATTATAAAAATCATAATTGTAATAAATTGTTTATTCATTGTATTTTTAAAGATAAAAAATATGTAAAATAACCCATGTTACATGAAGTATAAAATAGTAATGAATAGTAGAACGTGGCAGTAGCTGATATGTTGAATAGGCAAGAGGATGCAGCCAATTAATGTGCACACAACAGTTGTCTGGCAATAAAATTTCTGTTTAATAAAGTAGAATACTTACTTTCTTTAATTATCGTGAACTCCATCTTTAGAATTTAGAAGCAGTACACCTTCAAATATTAAAAGTTTATTTTAATGATATATTTTTTTTTTTTTTTTGATATTTACTAAAATTTCAACTTTAAATCCTTGAAAATTATTTGAATAGTAGGAAACTGACACTAAGTAATGAATAAATTTTATTTATTGCTATTTTAAAGAACTAATAATTTTTCGCGTAGAGGAATTCGAATTTAGCCAATTTATGGAGTCACGGCGGAAAAGTGAAGCCAATTTATCGTCAGAAAAATAAGACCTAACAAGCGTCAACGGAAAAGTTTTAAATTGAATCGAATTTCCAAGAAAAATTCTTTGACCTTATTAAAATTATTTTTTTGAATATGCATAAAATTTAAATATAATTTTGTTTTAATAATATAATAAAAAAAACACATTGAATGGCCAATTACTATATTATAAATTGTTTTTCAAGAAAGTCCTATAGAAATTTTAAATTTTATTTTGAAGTAGAGGAAAAAAGTTTTTAAATACGTTTAATAAAAAATTAAAATATTAATCTGATTAGTTTAGAATTAAAAAAAAAACAAAAAAAAAAAACTTTATTTTATTTTTTATATTCATCTAATTATATAGAAATATATAAGTAGCTTATTTAGGGAATGATTTAAGACTTCTTTAAGAAATTTTATCTAAATAAAAGTTTCACTTTAAAACTCTTCTGATTGGAAAAATTGGAGAGAGGAGTGGTAGCTCAAAGGAATCTTTGTGGCATAAATAATCACTACTATATATATATAAAGCGCTAGCTTTTGCTCAGGGGCCCACATCTTGGGGGAACGTGGATGGCGGCCACGAGCTGCCTGAGCTGGGACAGGCAGTCCTTCAGTTCTTTAAATGTCTGTCTCTTCCTTCCTCTTTTCAAAAGGCGTCAGACCGTGCGACGGGCCGGCCGGTCCTTTTTCTTCCGGTCGTAAAAGCTTATGATAGGACTAGAGGGAAAGAGTGATGATCAAGCCTTGAGTGATGATGAACTTCAGTTATTAGTGTGTGAACTTAAGTTCACTTACGGTACGTTTCGACTGCAGAACAAGCAATCGAAAAGTTGTACAGTATTTACTCAGGAATTTGCAGTGACTTTGCAGCCAGGAGATTAAATAAAAAAATCTTTTATTTAATTTTTTATTCGCCAACGTTTCGGTCGCCAATCGCGACCTTCATCAGGGCCTATGATCATAACATTTATTTAAAAAAATTGTTATTAAATTACAATAAGAAATACAAATCATAGTAACATCAGATGTACTTACAAATATTGTCAAATATACACGATCTTAGGTATCTCAATATTCATTGCAATTAAATACAATATCCCTTTAATTTGTTATGTACAAAAATATTCACTCTAACTTGCTGTTCGGAGGTCTCTTATTCAAATGATACACCGAACTCACATTCATTATTTTTTTGAAATCTTAAAATAAAATTAATCCCACTTTAGTTATAAATAACATATTTAATTTGAGTAAAATTCTTTATAATGATTATATCCAAAAACTTTTATCTAATATAATATTTTATTAATTAAATCTTAATGAATTTTAATATATTTTCATATAGGACACTAAGACCTTGGATGTCATCTCTATAATTGCAGGCTACATTTGGCTACGTTGGCGAATAAAAATTAAATAAAAGATTTTTTTATTTAATCTCCTGGCTGCAAAGTCACTGCAAATTCCTGAGTAAATCTTCACAGCCATAAAACATCAATTTATCGGTGTACAGTATTTATATTTTTAATAAATAATTAATAACAAAATGTGGTCTATAAAAACTTCCATAATAATATTTGAAAATCAATTTACTCTTGTTCTTAATAGCAAAGATACACTGTAGGCAAAGATAGGGAAAGATGAAAAATATGCCTGAAACTAAATATATGTCCTCACAACTTTCTCTTACTTTCGCTAATTGAAAGTTGTGTGCTGTGTGACCAGTCAGACCATATTTTTAAATAATAAAATATTATTTTTTCTCTATTTGAGTTTGAATAGCTTCTCTTACAATTTTTTTTTTTTTTTTTTTTTTTTATCATATGTGATTTTACAAAATCCACAAATATACAACAATTTATCATATTATCGTATGTTGGAGTGTAATAGAGACAAAGAAAGAGAGTGAGCAAGATCAAAAAAGCTAGAAAGTCTCTCTAGATACATTGCATGACCGAATCTCGTCTAACCGAAAGGGAAAAAAGGATAACAATTTTTTTTTTTTTTTTTACCTGAAAAGAAATCAACTTTTAAGCCAGTTTATTGAAGCCAATCAAATAGACTGTAGACATGTCATTTGGAGATGTAATTCCCTTCTTCATTTGAGTATAGTTTTTTTTTTTTTTTTACTTTCTCTTAACCTATATATGAAATATATACAGAGAGAAAGTATTGTGATCATGTCAAAAGTCAAATTGTCTCTGTCTGTCTGTGTGTAACGAACGAAGCATGAAGGAATTGAGCTACTGGATTGAAATTTTATATTTAGGTTAGGTACCCGTACCCTCCCGGACACTCAAAATAAGCTTTTGAACAAAATCCGCCAAAAAGTACTTTACTGATGTACTTTTTCAATTTTTTTCGTTTTTCTCAAAATTCGCTCCAACGATTTTGATTAAAATTCAAAAATCAATTATTTTTTACATGCTCTTTAAAATGTATATTCTAATTTTGCTCTTGAAATATTTTCAAGGACACTTAACTCTTTTACTTTTAGGAAAAAGGTAGGAGAAACCATTGTCATGGAATATAAATCTTTTTAGATAAAAATTCATATAAATCAACTATATTTTTTGCTCTCGAGCTTGGTGTAGTTGGTAGCCTGCCTACTTTCTATACCGAACGTCGCGGGTTCGGACCCCAGGCAGTCCGATGATTTTATTTAAGTCATTTGAATACCGAATAGCTTAAATAGAATTGCCTGGACCCTCTGCGACCAAACACACTAGATTTTTTATTTTGAAACAACATCCACGAGGGATGATAGGATAACAAATTTGACCAGTCTCAAAATTCATTTCGCATCCGAGGGCTTTGATTTTTGTCTGTTCTTTATTTAACGAATTTTCATATTAGTTCGAGTGCATGTCACGCACAAGCTTATCAACTAGTAAAACTAATAAAAGAAATTTGACTTGTATACAATTAAATATATATTTTTTTTTTTAATATGACATTTTGTTCGTGACAATCATTTTGTCATGTTGAGGGACAGGCACGATACATTATATTATATTATAGAAGAGACGACAAGAGAATAATAAGAAAAAATTTTTTTGTTAAATATGTTTTATTTTTAAAAAATTAATTTTTCACTGAACCTTATTTGTGAAACCAAGATTATCACTGTCTTATTTTGTGTTTTTTATTATATATTTTTTATTGATATTTGACTCAAATTTCGCTAATATTAGCCTACATTATTTAAATTCACATTGTTAAGTTTATTTAAAATAATAGTTAACTGATACCCTTTTATTAAATAAATACATTTCTGAATGCTGTTATAGATGAATTCGCTTTGTTTATTTAAGATTGATAATTGATAGGCCCTGCAGCTTGGGTCGGAGCACAAATATTGTCGTTTGCTTAAAGGGCCCATCAAAGGGTTGAGGGAAGATAATAGGAGAGAGGAACTCATCGAATATTGATGATATCTCCTCAATAGAACACAGAATAAACGATCTATAATTATACAATCACTAGGGTATTAAATATTTATTTTTATTGATAATAGGTTACTGATTAGATCGAAAATGTAAGTTTAATCCAGCTAAGCTCATACAATTTTCAATTATACTTTTTCAGGCTAATTCATAAAAAATATAATTTTTTTGGAAAGATACTTTTTATATTCCTTACATCCAAAAACTTGGTTTGTTTCTAATTTTTTATAGAAATTATGATAGGCAACTCTAATGAGTAACTGAATATTTTATTTTTTGATTCATTGAACCCGAGCCCACCGAGAACTTAGAGCATGCTCCGTTGTTAATTTCTAGAGAGATTAATTAATTAATATGAAAATTCATTGGCATACCGTCGGAGCCACAAGTGCCTGACGAGAGTGGGACCTTGTCAAAATATGACTTTTTGAAATCCTCCTTGCACCTATTTGCCACAAGTACAAATGTACTTTTTGAATTTTTTTTTATTTAGGCCTACTCAAAATTCACTCTAACAATTTTGATTAAAAATGATCTTTAGACTTTATCCTTTAAAATGTATTTTTTCATATTAAATCCGTCTTCACCTGATTCAAATTTTCACATCTCCTTGACCATTCTTGTCAGTTCCCTTAAATTACTTTTAATATTTTGACGAAGTAATCATAAGTTCAGGGCAATAACATTTTGGTTTAGAACCCTTTAATTAGTGATTATAACCTATCACCAATCATCGATTTTCATTCAAATCCAAAAAATAAAATAGCTTCCCTTGCTAAATAAAGTGATTTGGTTTCAATACCAGACCGATAGAATTTATTTAAATCAATATGAGTAAATAAAAAGTAATTTGTTTAAAAAACTTGTATGGCCTTGACCAGCATTTTTTGTTAGAGTTAGCTGAGCTATACCCGGAATTACGTATACTTTTTTTGCACTTCTTTAATTTTACGTTTTCTCTTTTCAAAATTTTCACCTTGTTTCCATCTTTTTGAATTCCATTTAACCTTTTTTTTGCCCCTTTAGGTCCTTTGTTTATGACTATTCGGAAACCAATATTAATAGATTTTTTCCTTTGAAAATTTTGGAATTTCAATTTGCAATACAATTCAAATTAGAAAATGACAAAAAACTTTTTATTAATATTGTTTTTTTTTTTTTACAAAATATTATATTCGCAAAAATTTTTTTCTTCTAATTTTCAAATGTCAATTTAATAAAAAAATGTTATTACTCATAAAATAAATTTTATAAAATATACGGTCGTATTATAGGTCTTTTTTTCTTTTCATTGGACATTGATTTTTATATCCAACAATATTTTTTTTTTCTTTATTTAAAAATTTGGTAAGGAGGATAAATGAGAAAAAATTGAATGATTTATTTAATTTTTCAACCCCTAAAATTGTTTTCAAATTTATGAATCCCTTTACTATAAAAAAATATTACTCTTTTTTTATGATTTTCTTTTTAAATTACTCCATTCTTTACTAAAATTGAATTGAATCAACTAATTTACTAGTTTATGCTCAATTGGATATTCCCTAAAGGGAGAGAGATATCCGGGAATAATTTTTAAAATTAAATTTTGTTATCCAGTGGGATTTTCAAATTGAATTATTTTAAAAAGTGATTCTTTTCAGGGATTTCACTCTACCGGCTTACAAATATATATAGTCTATAAAGAAAAGCAAATATTTTCTTTAAAAATTAAATTCACCAATACACCAAAATTACACGATAGTGTGACAATAAATTGCATAAATTAGAAAAAAATTTTCCTATATGTGCTTAAAAATGTATTTTAATTTTGAATATGTAGGGTATCGGAACTATTAGATTTGTTAGGAGTGGCAAAGCCTCCCTCCTCTTTCAATATCATAAAATACCTCAGTTTAAATTTTAAATGTTCTTTAAATTTCAGTTTCTAAAAATTCTCGCCCCTAAAACTTGTGCTAAAACCGCTTTAGGCTCGGACCTCATGGGCCCTGTTAAATTCTCAGCT
>JAKCPI010023254.1:0-24290 GCA_023213315.1 Euborellia annulipes | reverse complement strand
TAATAATACCACATACAAGTTATAATATTTTGGAGCGAAACGTTAGATCACCTACGTCTATGCATTACAACCAGCTGTCTCGAGCAATAAGGCAAGTCAATGACAAATAACTATTTTAATTATATCAAATAGGTGGCTCAAATTAAACAACCCGAGGTCAATGAATCTGGATTTTAATAGATTAATGTTATTATTTATAAGAGAAATGCCAACGATTTGATGAAAAGAAAATTATTTATTAAATTTAATTTTAATAAAATGTTTTACTAGACAGAAATGAAATTGAAACGATTTAAGAATTTAGTAATGCCTTTATGTCATCCGATAGGCCTTGGGTATTAACAGCTGTATTGATGTTTTGTTGAATGTAACAGGACTCCTTGAAAAATCTTTTCAATCTGTTTGACTCAGTGTCGAGAATATCAAAATTGCTGTAGTCAAAATGATGGCCTCGTTCAAAACAGTGTTTAGCTAAACTGGTAGTGGCCCCTGAGGGGACTTTACCCTCCGATCTCCTATGTTCCGCCATTCTCACACTGGCGAATCTCCCAGTATTCCCCACATAAACGCCGCTGCAGTTTTTACAATTTATTTTATAGATAATGTTTTTCCTAAATTCTTTATCAGCTTTATCTTTCGTGTTAAATAACGCCGAGAGATCAGCCAATGTCTTAGGCGATATTTGGAAATTGTAATTTTTAAAAATTGTTTTAATTTTTCCAAACGTGGGAGGGAGATAAGTCAGTGAGAAAAATGTTTTGTTTGTATCATTATTATTGTTAACAGGGGGAGGGGGGTTAGTCTGTGGTGGTGGGGCAGTCAGCACTGATTGAACAATTTTATTAACTAAAGATTTTGGGTAGTTATTTATAGAGGCCATCTTTTTGAATTCAACGACGTTTCGGTTCCAAAACTCCCTATCACTCAGTCTGAGTCTTCTTATCAAGGTGCCTTTTAGGACATTGATTTTATGTGATGGTGGGCTGTGTGACAAGAAATTAAGGATTCGACCACTCGAATAGGGCTTACAGTACCAATTTATCTGCAAACATGGGCTTTTGTTAGTCAACAGCATGTCCAAAAACGGGATTTTGCCATCAACCTCCACTTCACAAGTGAATTTAATTGACTCATTATATGAGTTAATGTTATTCAAAAAACCAGTGATATCCTCATCTCTTAAAGCAGTGATAGCGTCATCAACATACTGCAAGAAAAAGGGCGGCTTTAATGGCGAAACAGTGGTGAGATGGAAATCTAGCATCACCATGTCCGCTATAGCTGGAGCTATGTTCAAACCCATTCCCAACCCACTCTTTTGGAGATAGTATTTATTTATTATTACTGGAGTAGAATAAATGCCCATACTCACTTAAGTGTTGACGATTTTACAACTTTGGTTAGATTCTGCTTAGAAAACAGCTACTTTAAATATAAAAATAAATACTATCTCCAAAAAGAGTGGGTTGGGAATGGGTTTGAACATAGCTCCAGCTATAGCGGACATGGTGATGCTAGATTTCCATCTCACCACTATTTCGCCATTAAAGCCGCCCTTTTTCTTGCAGTATGTTGATGACGCTATCACTGCTTAAGAGATAGAGGATATCACTGGTTTTTGAATAACATTAACTCATATAATGAGTCAATTAAATTCACTTGTGAAGTGGAGGTTGATGGCAAAATCCCGTTTTTGGACATGCTGTTGACTAACAAAAGCCCATGTTTGCAGATAAATTGGTACTGTAAGCCCTATTCGAGTGGTCGAATCCTTAATTTCTTGTCACACAGCCCACCATCACATAAAATCAATGTCCTAAAAGGCACCTTGATAAGAAGACTCAGACTGAGTGATAGGGAGTTTTGGAACCGAAACGTCGTTGAATTCAAAAAGATGGCCTCTATAAATAACTACCCAAAATCTTTAGTTAATAAAATTGTTCAATCAGTGCTGACTGCCCCACCACCACAGACTAACCCCCCTCCCCCTGTTAACAATAATAATGATACAAACAAAACATTTTTTCTCACTGACTTATCTCCCTCCCACGTTTGGAAAAATTAAAACAATTTTTAAAAATTACAATTTCCAAATATCGCCTAAGACATTGGCTGATCTCTCGGCGTTATTTAACACGAAAGATAAAGCTGATAAAGAATTTAGGAAAAACATTATCTATAAAATAAATTGTAAAAACTGCAGCGGCGTTTATGTGGGGAATACTGGGAGATTCGCCAGTGTGAGAATGGCGGAACATAGGAGATCGGAGGGTAAAGTCCCCTCAGGGGCCACTACCAGTTTAGCTAAACACTGTTTTGAACGAGGCCATCATTTTGACTATAGCAATTTTGATATTCTCGACACTGAGTCAAACAGATTGAAAAGATTTTTCAAGGAGTCCTGTTACATTCAACAAAACATCAATACAGCTGTTAATACCCAAGGGCCCTATCGGATGACATAAAGGCATTACTAAATTCTTAAATCGTTTCAATTTCATTTCTGTCTAGTAAAACATTTTATTAAAATTAAATTTAATAAATAATTTTCTTTTTCATCAAATCGTTGGCATTTCTCTTATAAATAATAACATTAATCTATTAAAATCCAGATTCATTGACCTCGGGTTGTTTAATTTGAGCCACCTATTTGATATAATTAAAATAATTATTTGTCATTGACGCCTTATTGCTCGAGACAGCTGGTTGTAATGCATAGACGTGCCAATCTAACGTTTCGCTCCAAAATTATAACTTGTATGTGGTATTATTAGAGTGAGGTATGATATTATTATTATTTAAAAAATTTTTTCATATTTCAATTTGCTTAAACTCACTCTAATTATTTTTCCTTTTGTAACAGCCGCTGATGAAGAAGTGCTAATAAATGCCTTCGAAATATTCGGAGAAAACACTCTAAAAGTTATTTTTCTCACTGCCAAGAAACAAGCCTCACCTTTTCATATTCAAAATTAACCCTTTGAATTGAGAATAAACCATCGAATTAAGTAGCATCTATTATTGTGGAAAAATAAATGCTAAATAATTTTTATTAATAAAATAAAAAACTATGGCTTCGGCGGGCTCCGTGTCTAACCAGAGATCTGGCTCAAGCCTACATGCAGCCCCTCTAATTTTATTCATCCCATGCCAAAATGGGTGTGCCAAAAATGAATGAGATCAAGGCGAAGCCTCTTGTCTCAATGTGAAGCCCGTAGAAGGCGTTTAGCGCGGATAGTTTATATTATTTTAGCGAGTCTAGAGACTGATTGAACTTGAATAAGATAATTTTTTTTCGAAATAATATTCTTTCATTAACTAGTAATTAAATATTTAAAATGTTCATGATACCAATCGTTTGAAATGAATACGGGTGGGATTTAAATAGTATGAGATACCGAAAAAGACGATGAGAGAAATGTTTATGTAAATATATGCAGGAATGAAATCATACACAATATTTTAAGTCAATCTTTATCCAATTATTTTTTTCAATCGCCGACGTTTTGGACACAAATCGCGTCCTTCCTCAGGTCAATTGATAGTCTATATGAAATGTTTCTGATTTGGTTGTTAGCTTTTGTTTGGTACATATTCAAAAGGCGGTATTGGTTGAAACACTCTTCTTCTTCTTCTTTCTTCGCCTTTATTATTCCCGAGGTGCGGGGTCGACAGTCCTAACTTTACCCCTCCATTCTACCCTATCCAATGCTGTTGTCTTCGACAGTCCAAGTTCGGTCATATCTCTCTTGATCCGGTTAAGCCAAGTCATCATAGTTGAAACAGTAATATAGGGAATTTAAATTATACACTAGCTTAGGTGTTTCAAATTGTTTTATTAACTTTATACGACACCTAGTGTCGAAATACGTGTAATATTAATAAAACAATTTGAAACACCTAACCTAGTGTATAGTTTACACTCCCTATTTTGAAGTAGTGTCAAAAGTTTTTTTCTCATCATTGAGATAGTTTCTGCTCAAAAGTTTTAAAAAATTTCTAAAAAATTGAAGTTGATATATCAACAAACCATAGAGTATGATATTTCCTTTATACAAATAATATAGTCAACTCAAATTTTCATCTTCATGATGTGCTGATAGATTATATTTTTAAATAATTATGCCGGCTTGGAATACAAATCAATGCTTAACGGCTGATTACTTCCCATTGTCAGATCGCACAGGATTCTTTTAATGTTTAAAGATAGATGGTAATCTCTGGGATGGGAGGGAGGGTTTTGGTCTAACTCCTCTCCGGGAAACCTCTGCATAAGTTGAGACCAGGACCGCTCCCAGCGATTACCATATTTTCTTACCTCAAGAAATTCCTGTCCGATCAACATTTTCAAAGTGACAAAGGGGAGCAGACAGCTATCAATCACTGATGCCAACTTCAAACGGCAAACTTAACGATACATAGGAATACAAAAGTTGATCACATGACAAGTGTCTCAATGCCTAAGGTGAATATCTTGTAAAGTAACTCACCTTTTTTCAACCGCTTCCATTAAATGATTCCGAGTTAAATCTTTCTTTCGGGATTATCACATCATTTTCTTCTATTGTTCTAATTAATTAACACTTCAATTTTGTTGCTATTTGTTTAAAATAATAAATATTTATGATAATAAGTTTTACTTATTTCTCTACATTATATATGTGTAAGGCGGCGAACTTTGACCAATATCTTGGAATCATTTACTTTATATATTAGGAAATGGATGCGGTTGAAAATATTACTCGAGAAGACGAAGCAATTTCCGATGATAAATTTTATGATGAAATTCGAAATGATTGAGTGGACAAATTCATATTGAGTTAAGAATGAAAAAAAAAAATTTGTTCTCTCATTAAAAAAAAAAAATTTCCTTGGATCTTATAATACCGGTATTTGACAAGAGGTTTAGGAATGTAGTCATTTAACGATTTAATTTTATACAACGAAGGCCAGGATTCTGACCATTTTCAGAGCTAACCGAAATGTCATTGTATATAAATTTAAGGTGCGCGTCTCGGGGGGCTAATTTTGGGAGTTTCCAGCGGCCACAATTTTGAAGCTATGGACCTCAAATTTTTTTTAAATTAAAGCTATTTAAAATATCTACAACTTATAGAAGCCCTTTTTTTGACTTTCGAAAAAATAAAATTTTTTTTTAGATTAATCTCATTAAATAAAAGATATTTTTAAAAAAATTCGCTCTATATCTTATAGATAATTAAATTAGTAATCATTGTGTTAAAAAATAATTAATTTTTTGCTTTTAATTAATTAGCTGGAATCTTTCAAATGAAATGGAATAAATCCCTTGTATCCCTATGGGAAAATCTAACGCCATCTCTTGCGTCCTCGAGTAACTCGGTACTGAAACTTCTTCTAACGGTTTTTCGAGATGCGCACCTTAATGTTAAATTGTTAAATGAAAGTTCAATAGTTCTATTCATCGCTCTCTCCAATAAGAGGATTGTTAGTTTAAGTTTTCTTCTTACACATATTTGAGTTGAAAAAAATTTGATTGAATAAGATGTTAATCTCAAATAAAATCAAATCAAGATGTAAATAAATCTTATACAATTTAAATGAACTTAATAATGAGATGTCATACCTCTTTAAGTTCTTAAATTTGAAGATTAAATATATTTTAACTATTAAGTTGTCAAAGAGAAAATGGCCTAATCCCGAATAACTGGGTCAAAGTTCTTAAACAACAGCATGAAAGGTTACCATCTCCTCTAGTGGATTCCTTTAGAAGGGTCACAATGTATCTCTCTCGCATCCCCTAAGGATATACAAATGTAGATTAAACCATAACCCTAACCGCAGGCCTCACCTTGTTTTGTTAAGCCAGCTGAACATATCAGCTCATCTATGTACCTACGCTTATATTTGAACTTTGAACTTGCTCTAAAGGTGCAACAACAAAATGATTTATTATTTTAAATTATATACATATTACCAAAACTAAAAAGAAGAAATTTAATTAATTCAAAGAAAAGGAGAGAAAAATTAATTTCTTTAAAAAAACCCCCTTTTTTTTTTTTTTTTTTTTTTTTTTTTATTTTTATTTTTTTTCCCTCACACACACACACACACACACAACAACCAGGTTTTTTGGGGGGGGGTTTTTTCACTTCCTACCGAAAGAAAAAAAAAACTATGAAATTTGAGAAGTAAATAAAAGTTTAATAGCTAATTGAAGAATTTTAATTTAATTTAAAATCTGAGAAGAGGGATGAAAAAATAACTTTTGGATTATAATAAATGATTAGATTTTCTGGAATAATAATATCCATAAAAAAACTTAAAACCATAATTTTTTAAATCCTTTATAATTTAATTAAAATTTGATCTTATCAAAGAGGAAGAAGAGAAAAAGAAGAGAGGGGAGGATCAAGATGTTATGTAGGATATCAATTTTAAAATCATTTAGGAAATTAAATTAGATCTCTTTAATTTAATTAATTTATTTTCAATAAAAAGAAGTATTCAATTTAAAAAAATAAAATTTTTTTATAAATGCTAAAAATAGAGACGAGACACAAATATAAGTCGACACTGAGATTCTTTTTATTTTTCATACAAAAAGGTAAATGGTAGCCTTCGTGAGTAAATTGCTAAGTTCCCTTGAGATTCATCCCCGTTTCTTCAGGGGTAAAAACATGTCGCGTATAGTAGAAGTGATAAAAACAATAAGTCTTTTTTTTTTTTTTTGTTAACGATGAATATAAAACATAGGCTGAATAAGAATTTTAATATTAAATCAAGTATGCAAATTTTAGGGAGGATGAAGTAATTGAGGGATGAATTTTTTTTTTTTACGAAATAATAAAAGGTCTATTTTTACTTGTTCTTATTTTATGCAATTTCTGTAGTTAGTACCGGGAATGTAGCTGAGGGGGCCTTAACTAAGTAACTGATATCGACTAAAAATTATAGCTATAATTTTTAGTCGATTTATTTGTAGAGCATAGCCCCCTCGGTGGAGATATAGGGGCTTAAATCCCTCCCTGCAATACCGAAAAATTATAAATAAAGAGAAAAAAACATGATGTTAAAATGTTAAATACATAATTGAAATTATAAACAAATATTTAATACTTTAAAATTTATTCTTTTTGGAGGGGATTACTTTTTGGAACATCTGAACCCCCACCCCGCCCCTTCCACCCGAAAAAGTTTTCTGGCTACGGCCCTGATGAATATAATTTAAATACATTTTTAAATTAAATAAATTTTTAAATTTTATATTTTTGACCTTGAGGCAGGAAGCGACTTGCCACACTGAAGAAAATCTGGTGTGACTTTTTTTTGCACAGTACTACACAACTTTCTCTTACCATCAGGCTAATCGAACACATTGTGTTCTGTAGCTTGTCCCATCAGACTTTTTTTAGTTGTCGATGAAATATATATTAGTTTCCGGCAGATAAATTAGAATTCAGGATGTAAAATTTATAAACATGGGAAAATATTTATATTTTGTAACCAAGGCTAACCATTTCTCCTATCTTTTCTAAGAAGTACAAGAGTAAAGTGTGCTTCAAACAATTTTGAGAGCGAAATGAGAATATACATTTTAAAAAGCATCTAAAAAATAATTTTTTTTGAATTTTAATCAAAATAGTTAGAGGAAATTTTGAGAAAATCAAAAAAAACTGAAAAAGTACATCAGTAAAATACTAGTACTCTTTGGCCGTTTCGTCAAAAGCTTCGTGTCACGTCCCAGGGGGGTGCCTAACTTAAATATAAAATTTCAACCTCCTAGCTCTTTTCGTTCTTGAGATATTTTGTTCACAGACACACAGACAGACAGACCATGTCGCGAAAACCACTTTTTTGGATTCAGGGGTCCTCATAACGTGTATATCCATCAAAATCTCGACATCGAATTTTTGACTGAATCCAATACTTTCTCTCTCTATATATTAACATATATAGAGGTAAGAGAAAGTAATATTACTGTTTATTTTGCTTCTGGCAGCACTACCACTAACTTTTCTTCTTCTTTGCTAGAGCCATAACTTAACTCTCTCTTCAGTTTTATTTGAGTAACCTAAAATATGCATCTTCATTTAATTCGAGTTCTAGTTTACAAGTTTACCGGTATGTTACTGTGAAAAAATAATTTACTTTTTTAAAAGTATTTTATTTCCACTTTATATCCTTATAATTCGTAATATTTTTTTATTCATCTATTTTATTAGTTGACTAAAAGGAAAGGGAAATCCATAAAATACCTATGATACTAAAAAAAAAAAAAAACCGTCACCAACTCTTGTAACTCATTTTTAATATTCCCCCAAGATTTTCTTCTTTTAAATTTTAATACAATCATTAATATGTCAAAAAAAGAGATTCAAATCATCAATATTTTAATGAAAAAATATACATAGATATGAAAATTTACGATGGCGTTTGTGTTGGTGCACAATATCTCTCTCACTAAATAATGGCTGATTTGTCCCGAAACATGATGATATCATAGCGCACCTGTGCCTCGCTTGCCCATTTCTAGGCTCCATCTATTTATCTCTCCCCACAATTCATCTATATACTAAAATATTTTTAAAGCTGATGAACTCTAAAACCAAAATGCATGTAATTAGCATATTTAACGAGATTAAGTCCATAAATAAAAGCTAATTCTAAATAAACAAATACATTTTTATTATCTCAAAGAAAATATTATGGTTAAAACAAATAAATCTCAATAAAATAGAATGGATAACAGTTATCTGGATGCTTGCTTATTAATTAGTCTTTCCGGAAAATATAAAAAATATCCACCAGAAATAGACTTTTTTACTTCCTCTTACCTACTGTATGTATATATATATATATATATATTGGGGGGGGGGGGGGGGGGGGGGGGGAGAGAGAGAGAAAGTATTGGATTCATGTCAAAAATTCGATGTCGAGATTTTGATGGATATACACGTTTTGAGGTCCCTGAGTCAAAAAAGTGGTTTTCGCGACATGGTCTGTTTGTCTGTGTGTGTGCCTGTCTGGGTTCAATTTAAAGCATGAAAGAATTAAACTAGGAGGTTGAAATTTTATATTTAAGTTAGGCACCCTCCTAGGGCGTGAAAATAAGCTTTGAAAAATCGACCAAAGAGTACTAGCACTTTACTGATGTACTTTTTCAGTTTTTTTCGATTTTCTCAAAAATTTGCTCCAACGATTTTTTTTAAAATTCAAAAATCAATTATTTTTTAGATGGTCTTTCAAATGTATATTCTCATTTTGCAATTGAAATCTTCTGAAGACCACTTTACTCTTGTACTTCATAGAGAAGATAGGAGAAATGGTTGCCATGGTAACAAAATATAAATATTTTCCCATACTTATAAATTTTACATCTGAATTCATATGTTCCGTACTGTCATGTCGGGAACTAAATATATGTCGACACAAAAAATCTGGTGTGACAAGCACAGAACACAACTTTCGATTACCGAAGGTAAGAGAAAGTTGTGTGCTGTGCGCCAGTCACACCAGATTTTAAATTTTACATCTTGAAAATCGAATGTACCGTACTGTCGGAAACTAAATACATGTCGACACAAAAAATCTGGTGTGACAAGCACAGAACACAACTTTCGATTACCGAAGGTAAGAGAAAGTTGTGTGCTGAGCGACTAGTCACACCAGATTTTTTTAAATGAATTGAAAAACATATTGAATTCTCCCTAGAAATGTACAAGTTTATTTCATTACAGAATATGTAAAGAAACCTTTAAAGAAAACTCTAAATTGATATGATAATTTGAGGGAGAGGCATAAATAAATCTTACGATTTGGAAATACCTCTTAAGCTTTTAGGACTTGCAAATTTCATAATTTTAGAATTGCATATTATTAACGATCGATTCTCATCATTAAATATTTACTTTTTAAGTGCCATAGTCTTTACCCGTACTTGCTTCACTCATCCTTAATTACTTGGAGTCCTCGTCTATTCTCAAGAGCATAATAAACACCAACCCTAGTGAGAAACTCAAACCTTTAAACTTGAGCCGTCCTTCACTACACTCAAAAATACCCTCACTCTTTTTATCACTTTTCACGTTTTAATGAAGAGCAATCAACGAACGAATGATGCAAACACAGAATTTATTCGAACAAACTAACAAATCAAATTTAAATTATAGAGTAGGCTCTAATAATAAAAATAATCTAGTGTGATAGTCGCACAGCACACAACTTTCTCTTATCTTTGGTAATTGAAAGTTGTGTTCTGTGCTTGTCACACCAGATTTTTTGTGTCAACAAATATTTAGTTTCCGCCGATATATTAAAATCCAAAATATAAAATTAATAAAAACAAAATGAGAATATACATTTTAAAGAGTATCAAAATAAAAATAGATGATCTATAAAAAAGAAAGATCTAATACAGGGGTGGCCATCCTGCAGCCCGCCTTAACATTTTTGCCGCCCCCAGACGAGAAGAGCTCCCTGTGCGTTATTTTATCCAATCATACGCACAGAGAGCTCTTCTCATACACAAAAAGAAGCCTTTTTCAATATTGTTCAAATATTTTATATATTTCACAACAACATCTATGTGTGTTTTTTAACAATCTTTGATCACGAAGAAGGACGCGATTGAGAGTATTTTTTTGACATGGAACGCATTAACGTATTTTACATTAAATCATATGAGAAAAATTGTTTCGCATAACGAGTGTTTCGCTTTACGAGTTTGATTCTGGTACGAATTAAATTCGTTAAGTGAGATTCCACTGTACTTAAAGCTTCCTATTATTATTTTTTAGATAAAATTTCTCTTTTGTACTTGGAACGCCTGCAAGTAGGCAACCAAACAGTCTCAGCCGAAGGCCACGCCTGTTTTGCCAAGTAGAGTCCCCTCCACTCACACACACATGCTCATATATACACTCCGCTTATTATTTTCTAATAGGCTTTGAGTTTAGTTAGTTGGTTCTGAAATAAAGGAGCTTTTTGACCCCTCCGCACTCCCTCCATTTCCACTTGTCATCAGATGTCCCAAGAGGGAGAGTTTATAGGCCGAACTCTTAGCAATAAAGTTTTTAATTCTTGGGTTGAGTAAATTTTTAAACTTTCACCAAAATTAAGACTATTATTGACTTCCTTTCATATTTTTCATACTCTGATACTGTTTCTAATTATAATAATTTAACAAATATTGTTGAATGGAGTAAACACTCCTTCACTTTGTAATAAGTACAATTTTTTTCTAATCCAGTTTATTAATTTTCTTTAGTAACATTTCTTAGTTTTTAATCGATTTCGGTTCAACTTAAGATAATTCCCTTTTGTTGTTCTTATTTGATTCTTAGTTGTTGATATTTGAGAAGTGCTTCATTTTTATGTATTTTCGAATGTGTCACCATCAAAATGAACTCCAGTCCCAGACAACGCTCTTTTTACATGATCTAAAAATCCCATTTCGTTATTTCATAATCCATCAATTATCGTTATTAAAATAAACAATTCTTTTAATGGAAAACATTCGTTCAAAGATATCTACTAAAATCCTAACAGGGATAAAAAAAAATATTTATTTCTCTTTCTCTTTTAATCAATTAATTTAACAAGTATAAAAGAGAACAAAACAGAAGCATCAATGTTGTTTTATCCAAACATAATACACGTTGTGTCCTGTAATTAAATTTTTCATCAAATGAATTAAAATGATCCGTTTATTTATAATTTTTGTAGGATTCAAAAAAATCAAATACATAATCAAATTATCTTTTAATATTACAATATTTTGATTGTGAAAAAAATTATTATTTTTTTTTTACCCTTTTTATGAAAATCTCTTAATAGCGAAATATCGATCGACTTTTCACATTATATTAAAAAAATATATCATAAAAAAACTTAAAAAAAAAAAAAAATGCTTTTATTTTTTTGTTCAAATTGTTGAATATTTATGACTTAAAATAAAAGCGTGGGCACTTGGAGGGGATTCCGAGGCTCTAAGAATTAACAATTCCTTAAGATATCAATGGCGCCCCACGCTTTTATTTTGAGTCATAAAAATATTCAACAAATTGAACAACAAAAATGAAATTATTTCTCTCTTTTTAGTTCAATTTAAATAAAAGTATTTTTTTTTTAAAGCATTTAATAAAAACTGATCCCCTGAGCTAAAGCAATTTTCCACCCAAAATTAACCTTTGGGTACAAATGTAATACTTTTCATTGAACCATTTATTAAGACTAAACGATCTCTCCTTATAATATAAAAAAAAAAGGATAAAAACCATCATTAGGGAATATAGAAAAAGTGTGAAATAAGATTTAATAAATCCATGAATATCATTTATATCAGTCATTTGAAAGTCAAAAACATAATTTTTTTGAATTTGAAATTCCTCTGATAGCACGAAGGCCTTTGATGATGTTATTTGGTCAATTCATCTTCTAAAAAAAAAATCTCTAAAAAGGAAATTTGATGCAAATTCATTAATTCAATAAAAAAAAAACAAACTTTAAATAAAAATTTATTATTATATTCTTTTGGTAAAATTTAATTTGATTAAGCCAATATCACTAGAGAAGGCCTTTAAAAAAGGGAAATGTAAATATATTTAAACTCTATTTTCAATATTCATCGACACGCTGCCTCGCTAGTCGCATAAATGATAAATGATGATCCGATGGCGAAATTCTCATTCATATATTTTCTTTTCGGAATCTTTTTTTTTAAATCTTTCCTCAGATAAAGTAAATGTCACTGTCTAAACAAAAAAAAATCTCATATGAATTACGTTATGATGCAAATGATTGGAAAATAAAAATTTGTTTAGATTGTTTTAGCAATCAATTGATTAAATATTCATAGCTGAATTGACTTTCCAAACTAAAGAATAAATTATTTCATTTTCATCTAATGTATATTCTCATTTTCTTTATAACACCCTCACTACTGATGCCCCCCCCCCCCATCGGGTATTCTCATTTTGCCGTTGAAATCTTCTGAAGGCCACTTTACTCTTTTTTTTTTTTTTTTAACATTCACACTTTTTTCTCATTCACACTCACACTCACACACCCATTCACACAGTCTTTTCGGCAACTTAGGCCATATAAGACTTTGACGATAACCGTTGTAATTAATATATCAATTTGGGGTTCAGGCCACTTTACTCTTGTCTTCATAGGAAAGATAGGAGAAATGGTTGCCATGGTAACAAAATATAAATAATATTTTTCCATGTTTTTCTACATTTTGGATTCTAATATATTGGCGGAAACTAATCATATCTCAACACAAAAAATCTGGGGTGGCAAGCACATAATACAACTTTTAATTATTTAGAGAAGAGAAAGTTTTGTGCTGTGCGAGCAGTCACACCAGATTTTTTCTGTCTTTTGCAAGGGATAATTTGCACAAAATAGAAGTAATTTATTTTCCTTTAAAAGTTTTAAATAAATTAATTTAATTTTATTGCTTGTGTTCTATTTATAGAGCATTGTTGGCGCCTCTCCCCACTCCAGCCAGTGCGGCGACCGTCGCCGCCTTAGGCAGCAGCCCTCAGTCAGTCTACAGGCATGCGACGCGACGCTGCACCTCAAACGCCAAGGCATTCTCTCTCCTCTCTTCGTTGAAATTCTCTCGAATTCATCACCAACAGGTAAATATCACTCAATCATTTATTGCGTTTCAATTTAATTATAAAAGCGAAGTAGAGATACATTCAGTTATCCTTTTATATCGCAATTTTATGTCGTTTTCTTATGAAGGTCAAAGCAAGAAGTTTCAAATCTTAGGTTAGAGTGAATTCAATATTGGAATATTTTTTTAATACCATTTATTTTCAAAAAATAAGACATTAAAACTTATTTTATTTCGTCTTTTTAATTAAATGTAAATAATATCAAAATTTTAATTCATATAACAAATTTCTTTGGAAAAGGTGAAAATTAAAATAATAACTACCTAATTCGTTTCCGTTTTGAACAATCTTCCGAGCTGTCGTTAAATTTATTTTTATAAAAAGAGAAATTTTTTTTATTTGTTAAAAAACTTTTCCATGAGCAAAATTCTCGTTCAGAATCGTTTATCATGATTATGATATAAATATATTAACTAATCAACTCAAGATGTATTTTCCACTTTAATTTTCATCAACAAATTAAAGTTACATTTAAATAATTATGAATAGCTACCAATCGATTGAAATAAATAGAGGTCCGTTACCTAATAATAATAATAGAATGGAGTTTTTCAATTTCATTACGTAATTAGACTATTTATTTTTTTAATATAACAAGAGAACCTTTAGCAAAAAAAAAAAAAAAAATCACTTTACCTTCTTCTTTCTCTAATTTCACTTTATAACAAAGATCAGAGCCATCATTGAAAATATATGCAGAACTTTTTTATTATTATTCTGGGCCCACAACAATTTAGTTGCAGTGAGATATCTATCCTAAATTGTTCAAATGGCTAATAAATTTTGACAATGAGAAAATCTATTGTAGTAATAATCTCAATCAAAAAACTAGAGATGAGGAATAATGGTTACCTAATATTAGCCGCATTTTTTTTAAGAATACTGGTAATTTTCAATTTCCTCTAGTTGACAAAATATTGAACTAAGGTAGTCTATTTATCTTTGACTGTTCAGGTTTTCAAGTTAAAAATAGAAAATCCTATTTTAACAATTTTTTTTTATAATAGCATCTAGGCTAGTTAAATTTTATTAAATAATCAACTATTGTATTAAAGAGCTAATTGTATTTTTTTTTTTATACACCAAAGAGAACTGTCCAGAGAGTGGATAGAGGTCTCTATGCTGGTGCCAACCCCTATTCGGTCATTTGCCAATTAATCAACAAGCTTTCTCTTTATTAGCGCGTGTGATTGTTTAAATTAAACATAGGACTTTTTTAAAAACTGTCCATTTTAAAATTCTCATCTGAAAAATAAAGGATTATATTTTGTCAATCAATCGCAAACTCATCTCGCAAATTTGCTATCTTAAACGATATATTGTCTGGCTTATTTACAGTCTATTTGAGCGTTTATTGAAAAAAATTCCATCTTTTTTTCAAACAACGTTCTACCTAGTTAAAGGATTTTATAGCTTCTGGTTCAAAAGGTCAAGGGTTCGCTTCCCGTCTCATGCGACAAAAATTTATTTCAATTGGATTGGCTACCAATCCAATTCAGATAAATAGATAAATGGCCTTCGATATCGAAAAATACCTTAAAATGAAATAAAAAAAAGGATTATATTTAATCTTGTATTAGATATAGGATTTACTGTATATTAATACATACAGAAATCAAAAATTAAAGCTTCCATCAAATTTATTTTTTAAATTTTTAGATAATTTTTTTTTTTAATTCGTTTTAAGGTCTTTTTCGGCATCGAAGGCCATTTATATTTATTTGAATTGGATTGGTAGCCAATCCAATTAATAACTCAAAAAGTTATAGAAATTTCGGGATGAAAATAATTTTCCTGTATTCCCTAGAAGGTCCACTTTAAGCATATAAAATTTCGCTTCAAAATTCCAATGGGAAGTTGCCCAAATAGAGCGTGACAGACGGACAGACGAGACGGACATTAGCGAATTATTTATATAGAAGAATTATATTTAATAATGGTCTTTAGAATTCATTTTCAAACTTGAATTTAAATTTAATTAAATCAATGCCATCAAACCTTAAATTTGCCAATTAAGTAAAATTAACCTATTTAATTTTATTTCTATTTAACTTTAATGTTTCTACTACTACTATCAACCAATATACAGTATATGAACAAAGCAGTGAGATAGATATTTATTTCCTTTTATAAGCAATAAAATGAATTATAAATTTTATTGAAATTACAATTTGAAATTATGACAAAAGAGTTGAATCTCTATAAAAATTAAATATCAAAATTCCAGAATTGTATAAAATTTTTTTGCCAATCCAAGATTAAATTTAATTGAGAAAAGATTATGAAACATTACTTTTATGATGATAAAGAATTCACAAGTTAATCTTTTATAAAGTATGAAAAGCACTTTCCAAAATCGCTGAGCCAGATTCAAGATCTTAGAGAGTAATGAATAAATACTAATATTTACTTCTCTAAATAAATATATTTCTCTCATCCGAAAGCAAAGGGGTAAACTTTAATTAAATATAGCCTAATAAATACCGAAAAGGCGAACATTAATTATTGGTTTCCAATGTGTACTTTTGAATCTTCTCTTTAATTAATTTTTTTTATATATTTGATTGCCTTTTTTAGATTTTCTTAGGAGATTTGAAAAATTTAAATTTTATTTTGATAACAAGATTATATCTCGCTGGTTGACTTTCCCATATATTGCATTTGAATATCAAAATAGATATTCTACTCACACCCAATGATAAGCTCGATATATAGAATTCATTTAGTCTACACTCTATGAAGTCGGCTTTTTTTTTATTCTCTCTCTCTCTCTCTCTCTCTCTTCCATAAACTTGCAAGGTTCGATTCTTACATTTGCCTTTTTCCTTTACTAGAGGAACGTGGATATAAAAGAATTGTAAAATTTCTCCTTGAAAAAAACATACTTTCTTTTGGAATTAATTTTTAATTAAATTATTATTTATATAGATTTTTATAACTCTCTGAGACTGTGCTATCATAGAGGTAGAGAACTCGCCTTCCTTTTCAAGCAATATTTTGCTAAATTATATAGGTCTTTAATAAATGAGTAAAAACCTGTATTTTATTTAACTCAAATGTTAATTTTTGAATGTTAAGTTTGTAAAATCGGTATATAAATTAGGCACACTGTTTACAAGGTCTTAGGTCGGTATTATTTTCTATATAGCAGTAATAAACTGTTTTAATAATCAACTAGGCTCTTTTGGAAAAGTTTTTTGTAATTAGCTAGTATTGGAATTGGACTCAGATCACACACTTTGGACCTTTTGCAATTAGCGAGTTGTGGCACTGTAAATGCAACTGGTCAGTTTCATTCAACATAGCAAAACAAAGAAAATTCCAGGTTAGCCAACAATAATCATTATTAAAAAGTGTACAAATGTCCCCCAGTTAACTAAAATATACAATTTTGTGGAAGCTTGTGGGTAGGGCTATTATTCATTGCAATTAGCAAGTTTTGGAAATGACTTCATGACATTATTCGTTTGTTTGCAACAAGACAGTTTTGGAAATGGAATGAAATTCCCGGTTTGAATTTGTACTCGATTTTCAGTATTTGTTTTAAATAGGATTTATCAACTTTTTTCACGGGAAAACTATTTTCAAATCTGTATTTCAGTTGTTCGAACAACATGCAAATTCAAATCTCAACATTTCAAATTTTGTTAATTAGGCACTTTTGGAAATTGGACGACTCATACATTGAACATATAAAATTTCATTTTTAAATTCTAAATGAAAATTGTTCAAACAGAGCGTGACAGACAAACAGAGAATTATATATTTAACTAGTCGCAAACTTTCGCTAGGCAAATTTATTGCCTCGGATTGTTCCCGGTAGCCATTGATACTTTGTGTTTAAACATTTATTTAATAAATTCAAACCCCTAAATGGCATCAGAAGCTGAAAAGGGTTGTTAGTTTATTGCCGATTTAGAATACATACCTACCTGTAGGCCCTACATAAATACATTTTTCTTCTTTATAAAATGAGAATTCCCAGAGGCGTACCGAGGCAGATGGGGGCCTGGGGCGGAACTAGAAGAGGGGGCCTTATATTGAATTTGTTTTTTTTGGGGGGGGGTGGTCATCTTTAAATATCCCTCTCCTCCATACACAAAAATATTTTTAAAATACCGTATATCCCTGAACCCCAAGAGCCCCGGGGCCTCTCAAAGGGAAATTTTCATTAAATTTTGTTTTTACTTGAGCCCCAAGGGCCCCGGGGCCTCTCAAAGGGAATTTTTCATTAAATTTTGTTTTTACTAGAGCCCCAAGGGCCCCGGGGCCTCTCAAAGAGAAATTTTCATTAAATTTTGTTTTTACTTGAGCCCCAAGGGCCCCGGGGCCTCTCAAAGAGAAATTTTCATTAAATTTTGTTTTTACTTGAGCCCCAAGGGCCCCGGGGCCTCTCAAAGGGAATTTTTCATTAAATTTTGTTTTTACTAGAGCCCCAAGGGCCCCGGGGCCTCTCAAAGAGAAATTTTCATTAAATTTTGTTTTTACTTGAACCCCAAGGGCCCCGGGGCCTCTCAAAGGGAAATTTTCATTAATTTTTTTTTTTTTTTTTTATAAATATATGGGGGCCTATGCCGGCTCGGGGCCTGGGGCGGACCGCCCCCCTCGCCCCCCCCTCGGTACGCCACTGAGAATTCCCCATCCCTAATCTTTGATTCTCGATTATTTCTTGTTACATTGCAATTATAGATGTTAATACTTTTAATCAATTCGTTTATACGTAATACATATTAATATTACCCTGGCACATTTAGAGATTCTAATTATTCTCTATTTAAAATTAAAATTTACTATTACATATTAATTTTATTAATAAGATATCAAGATTCTCATGCATATTTTCAAAAAGAGAATCAACAATTTCATCAAGAATGAAGCAAAGTTCAAACCCGAGCCTAATGTTGACCTTATTAAATGTTAGAGCGAGCTTGAACTTAATTAAAATTCTAAAGGGATTTTACTTTGGTCATTCGAGCTTTCTGAGTTTGAGACGAGTTATTTAAGCCGCCGCGTGTTGCAGGCTTGATAATTTACCATCTTATTTAACAAATCAAGCAAACTTCCTCAAGGAATTCCCCGAATTGCTTGAGATCTTTGCATATACATATTATTTATAATTTGAAAGATTTTCCTCCAGTATAATTTTTTTTTAAATATATTATAGTTAATTCCTTGGAACATGAACGTTGAATTATAAAAGATATATAATTATAAAAGAATAAAAGAAGAAATTTGTGTCATTTATATCAATATATTATACACAATAAATAATTTACAAGCTATAGTAGGCTATATATTAAATTAGTACCATTTTATTTCTATACCTACATTGCCGAATTTTTTTTCTTGCCCGAAATTCCGGGCTTATCATTTGCAATTTTCTCATTTATTTATTTTTTGGAGTCATTTATCACGATCATTACTATATATAAAGCACTAGCCGCTGACTTCCTGTCTCTGTATGTATGTGCCTATCAAGGCGCTGATTGGCCTGAATAAAAGGAAGTTGAGTCAAAGAGGGAAATTTAAAACTTTGAAATTTTGCAATTGCTCGCCGAAATGTCATTAAATACTGGCTATGCTATATAAAATAATTTCAAAATTCAAAGTTGTTTAAGAATAATTACTTCGTGTCTTAAATTCATTAACGAAATAAAAATAAAATCATCTCTTTTGATTCATATTCTCATTAAGAGGAAACCCTAATTTTCCATCTTTAGCCAAACACTTCATCATAATCAATATATTAAGTTGACATGCATTATTATCATCACACGCTAATATATCAAATTGTCACAGAATATAAACAGTTGTTATTTTCCATAGATATATAAAAGACTAAATGGCCTGGAAACTTGATGAAAATTAAGACATGTAAAAAATTTTTGAAAGATTTCTATAAAAGTGAGCTCCCTAAAGTTGTTTTGGTTAAAGAATGAAATGATAATAATAATTTTTGAAATACAACAATTAAAGACTTAGGATTAATGACAAGAAAGCTTCAGACGAATTCTTTTGGTTAATTATTAAAATAATAATAATTATTATTGAAATAAAAAAATAAAAAACTCGAAATGAATGACAGAGAAGTTTCAGCTGAATTGTTTTGGTTAATTGTGTCTTTAATTGTTGTATTTCAAAAATTATTATTATTATTTCATTCATTAACCAAAACAATTCAGCTGAAACTTCTCTGTTCATTTATCTACTACTATCCCACTTATTTTCTATTCTTCTGTAGCGCGCTCCTGATTGGTCACTTTTATTAATTAATTACTAATTAACTACTTAATTGGGAGACTTTGCAGCCAAGGAAATTAAATAAAAAACTTATTTAATTATTAATCGTCGACGTTTCGGTCGCAAGTCACGACCTTCCTCAGGACGATTAATTGTTAGAATACAAGGTTGACAGTATTATATTTAATTATCATTGTAAGTTATACAATTTTTAATTGGGCTGTATGTATTAAGAGTAACTTGTTCGCTTATGACTTATTACAATCAATTCAAAGTCTACAGCCACTTCTCATCACTAGTTTAACTACTTAATCAAAAAATTCCAAACATGGATTTTTGGGCTCAGAATATTTTTCTCTTTCGATCCCAACATTGGGGTGCGTGACACCTGGGACACCCTGTATATAGAAAGAGAAAGAGAGAGAGAAAATATTGAGTCGGGAATTTGATGGAAATACACGTTTTTAGATACATTGAATTAAAAAAAAAGTGGGTTCTGCAAAATGATCTATTTGTCTGTCCAATTAAATATTTAATGTTCTTCACTCCCCCCCCCCCCTCCCCCATTCCCCATCATATTTGCTTATTTTTGTTGACAAATGGTTAGGTTTAATCAGTTTTTACTTTCTCTTACCCTATATATATGAAATATATAGAGATAAAGTATTTTTTTAATGGATTTTTTTCGGCATTTATTTAAACCCCGTTCCTAATGATTGATAACCAATTCAATTAAAATTAATTTTTATGATATGTAAAACCCTAAATTATTATACTCCATCCTCATCATTCTCTAAATTATCTATTGAATATTATGTGTGAATTTCTATATGTAATTTTTTTTCTAATTCACTTTATTTCTTTCTTTTTAGAGTTGCACGATGTGGCTTGTCTCTGCTTAAAAGGCTCATGTATAGACAAAAAATTGCCTTTGGTCTTAGCTGAGGCCCTTCACTTGAACCATAGAACTGCGTCGCTTCACCCAAGGATTCCTACAATTTCTACTTTGTGGTATACCTTCAGTGCAATTGTGATAGTGTGTTACTTTAGTGCAATAGCGATAGTGTGTTAGTTCAGTGCAAATTGTGATCAACTCAACGGGTGGAACCAATCGAGATCAACTGGATCAGCTCTACGAGTGCAGGCAGCTTCGAGCAACCGTCAACCCCTCAGGAGGTGAATATTTAATAATCTAGCCACACCTACACACACATAAAAATGCATAAAACCAAAAATATATACAATAAATAAATTGATTCTAATTTCTTTTTTTTCTTTTTTGTTACAGATCTCTGAGGGTCAACAGAACAAAGGTGACATTATGCATGGTGCAAGAATATTAAAGGGGATTAGGGATTATATTAGCTCTTTTAGGATGTTTTTTTTTCAGCTGACCCAAATATCGATTAATAATTTAGTAAAATAAAACAATTTTTATTTCATTAAATTTAATTTTTTAAATTTTAATTCTTTAATTAAATTCAATTTGCTTTTTTTTTTATTTAAATAATTTCTAAAATTTCTATAAATTTAACTTGATTCTTTTTTTTCAAAAATTGAATATACATTCAAATTTTAAATTAAAATTCCTCCCTAAACATGCATCGCTCGAGAGAGAGAGAGAGAAATCAACAAAAATATTATTCAATTTAGACCTCTGTTGAGATTCGTCGTTGTTATTAATTTCAGGTGCCTTCTCTAATCTTTAGCTAGTTCTTTTCGTTAGGGTCCCTTGATTGTATTTCAATTTAGGATCCAACAGAGAGGTAAAATGAATTATATTTTAGTTGATTTGTTCAATGAACGATTCTTAAGGCGATGCGGTCAGATCTGATCGAAAGATTGAGGCCCAGGTTCTCAAGTGTTCTTGTGTTTTGCGAAAAGTCGTCTTTTTATGACGCAAAGGGAGTCTGATAAGTTTGTATCTTTGAGGCTGGGTTTGAGGTGGCTCTATGAGTAACGAGAGTCAGGGAGGGATGCCGTTTTTCCAGGGTTAGCCTGGATGTAAATAACGCATACCCTTAAGGCCAGGGACAGGCCCGAGGGCCCCGCCGATCTGATGGTGGGGACCGGGTACATACAATTACAATTCGTTCTAATTATGCTAGGTAGGATCTCCTTCAGCCCCCTGGTCTCTCGTTTACTCGTAATCCAAAAAATCACGTTCATTCTCACTGATATGACTTCTTCAGACACTCGACTTATGGTTTTTCGGATTATAAATCGCAATTCTTTTTTGAAATTCCGAATACTTCTTTTGATGCGAATAAAAAAAATTTTATATTAAATTTTTTACAGCCGCTAACTTATTTTTACTTTTTTAAAATTAATTTTTCTATTTTTTTTTTTTTTTTTATAATAGACTATTTTATAAAGTGAAGTGCAAATAAAAAAAAGAAGTCTTCAAGATTAATTTTGAAATAAACAACATTTCACAAGTAAGTACATTTTCATTAAGTGATAAAATCAAAATATGGAAACTAATTTTTTTTTTTTTTTTTTTAGGTAAATTTGGTGAGGATTGGTGGGCTATGAGGGAGGAGGAGGCCCAGAAAAAAAGAAAAACAGTGTACATTTTTTATTTATAATTTATGTGACTGTGAAAAGAGAGAAGAGAGAAAATTTTCAATATTTTTGGAAAATTAAAGGTAGGCCTATATATAAATTTAAAAAAAATCTGGTGTGACTGGTCGCACAGCACACAATTTTGTCTTACCTTCGGTAATCGAAGAGATATTTTGTTCACAGACAGACACACACACACAACCACTTTCGGATTCAGAGGACCTCAAAACGTGTATATCCGTTAAAATCTTGACATCGAATTTTTGACATGAATCCAATACTTTCTCTATATATATTAACATATATAGAGGTAAGAGAAAGTAAAAATGGTCAAGTGAGAAAAGATACTTATTTTAACTAAATAATTATTCAAAAAAAAAAAAAAAAAAAAACGGATTTCGGTGTTAGTTGGTCACTCCCTACTAAAGGATCTCTATTCGTCACCAACTGTGAAAGAATAGCATCTCTGCCTTTAAGAATGTTTCGTAAATCTCTAGTCTGAGGGCCCTGACACGATTTTCCTTTTATTACGATCTAAAGCAGCAGGCTATTTTTTGTGATTGTATTGTCAACTCACTCCTAAGAAATATCTTCAATATTAATTAAATTTATCCGCCGACCCCGCACCGCGGGATTAATAATGGCGAGGACAGAAGAAGAAGAAGATTAATTAAATTTATATATTATTATTATATTTACTACTTATTTCAGAAAATTCTTTTAAAACACACATTATAAAAAGCAACATTTTTTATAAAGTAATTGTTTTAAAAAAAAAATTGTCATTATTTTCTTTTTAGAACGCTAAACTCGGAATTTTAATTTTCTAAAATAGACTTTAATTTAAAAGATAACTCCAAGGGATTTTCAGTGATTTATTATACACGTTCTCTTGCAAGTAGCTTGACTTGTAAGAGGATGTTAAGGAACATGAAAGAGATTTTAAAAGAAATTAAATGCAAGAGGTGATCTTTTTTAATTAGTTTACTACCCTGCCAAAAAATATTCTTTTCAAAGACAAATTAGTTCAAACCCACTTCCAATGATGCGGTAGCTGATTAAATGTAAATCATATTCAAAAATTAAAAATTTTTATCTGAAAGATTTATTTTACTTTAACTACTGGCTGGCTTATATAAGCTCCAGCTCGCCAGACCAATTCCGATTTAATGCATTAATTTTCCTACTACAATTTGTATTTGATAATATCGTGAAAAAATCGGATTTTGATAAACCCCTAAGTGAAACTAGTAGTAAATTCATCCTTAAATTGTCCAAAAACCAAATTCATTTACAATAAGAAACTAAATTCATTTAAATAAACTATGGTTATGGCTGAAAGTAGTAGGCAGCCAGCAAATAATTACTTCGTCGACTTTTGGAAGTAATCCCCTCACATCTTCAGGAGCTAAATGTATTTAAGACTATTAACTAAAGCAATTACATTGAATGTCTTAATGTAAATGCTAGTTGGAGTTTTTTCAAGCAACGCTATCAGACTGTAAATTAGCCCTTAAATTGTTTAAAATAAGGAATATTTTCGGGATGAATGTTTTTGATTGGTATCTGGAAATCAAAGTAGATATACTGGCGGCGTACCTTCTTTCCTTGAAAACTATATTTATTTATTTAATAGGCCTGTGTGTAGTTACTTGTCTTGAAATTTTTAGGGGTTGAACCTCAAAAAGGAAGCAATAACAGCTTTTTAATGATTCAAAATTTCAAGACAAATATCCACACATCTAAAAATATATTAAATATTTAAATACTATATCTGAAATTGTCAATATATTCCTATAATTAAATAATTAG
>JAKCPI010023253.1:0-10470 GCA_023213315.1 Euborellia annulipes | reverse complement strand
AATAATAAATATAAATTTACAATTATATAATAATTTTGTTTTTCATTTGAGAGATTCAATGATTTATTTATTAAAATTAATGCGAGATAGATCCCAATGATATCCTATGGGGAGATTCAGGAAATTTTTGAGCCTCCCCTTTTAGGAATTTGAGGATCCAAGTATTTATCCTAAACTCTCCAAAATGTCAAGAAAAAGCAAAATTTAATTTTAAAATAATAATTATTATAAACAAATTTATTTTGCAGGTAGGATAAAAACTAGCAATGCCAAGCAGCGCTCAAGCATCTGGATGGGTGGCCCCAGGTGGAGAAGGATGTTGAACGGCCAGAAGCCATCAAGTATTTTCTCTTCAAATACGATATTGTAAGGTCTTAATGGCCAAAGCAATTGAAAAAAATAATTCTATTTGTTGTTGCATTTTTATTTTTATTCTCAAAATGACATTCAAATTAGAGATCGATGGAAATTGTGATTGCTGGACCAAAGGTTGCAGTCTCCTTCAGTCGAGGAGAGCTCTTGTCGGAAAATCACCAACTTGCAAGGGTGATATAACAACTAGCTAGCTCTCTCTCCTCTCCTCTTTGATTTTAATATTTACAAGCCCTCGGGCTTGGTGTAGTTAGTAGAGCGCCTGCCTTACATTTCAAGGGTCGCAGGCTCGGATCGCAGGCAGTCCGATGATTTTATTTAAGCCATTTGAATACCAATCCAGTATGTGTCTCATCGAGTGTGTGTGCTTTTCTTATAACCTATTTTGCATTAATATACTTTTATTGGTTTCTGTTGGATTATTAACTGCTGCCGCGAAGGCTTGGTGTCGCTCCACGTGAATTTCCCCATTCACAATCAGTTTGAGTGATGGACGGATGACTTTTGGACTGATTGGATTATAAACTCATCGTATCCCTCCACGTCATCCATTTGTTTTTCCCCACTCACGGTCAGTTTTTGGAGTGACATCGCTCCATTTGGAAGGATGGAGCGATCGTGAATGGACTGGCTTAAGTCTTTTTTACTTTCCTCTTACTATGTATATGTAATATATGCGAAGACAAGTTTTCTCGGGTTAAGTCGCGTGGGGTGCTGAGATTTACTCGACGTTTCGGCTCTCCTTTTGGAGCCATTTTCAAGAGAGAGGAAGTTGGGAGGTAATGGTGGAGGGGGTTGTTTACGGGGTCGCAGTCTTCCTGGTCCCCAGGTCAATTTGGCGGATGACTCAAGAGGCGTGGATTGGTCTCTGAGAACTGGAGGAGAAGGTTGGGTGTGTGTAATTGTGTTCGGTTTAAGGTTGACTACATTACACACACTGAACTCCTCCTCTCAGACCAATCACGACGCTAGTCATCCGCCAAATTGACCTGGGGACAAGGAAACTCGACCCGTACAACCCCCTCCACCATTACCTCCCAACTTCCTTCTCTAAAAATGGCTCCAGAAGAGGAGAGCCGAAACGTCGAGTACTCAGCACCCCACGCGACTTAACCCGAGAAAACTTGTCTTCGCATACATCCGGTCACGGAAACCTTCAAGAACATTTAATATGTAATATATATATAGAGAGAAAGTATTGGTTTCATGTCAAAAATTCGATGTCCGAGATTTTGATGGATCTTCACGTTTTGAGGTCCCCTGAATCCAAAAAAGTGGTTTTCGCGACATGGTCTGTCTGTGTGTGTGTGTGTGTGTGTGTGTTCAATTTTAAGCATGACGGAATTGAGCTACGAGGTTGAAATTATATATTTAACTTAAACACCCCCGGGACCGGAAAAATAAGCTTTTAATCAAAATCGGCCAAAGAGTACTAGTACTTTACTGATGTACTTTTTCAGTTTTTTTCGATTTTCTCAAAATTCGCTCTAACGATTTTGATTAAAATTCAAAAATCAATTATTTTTTTAGATGCTCTTTCAAATGTATATTCTCGTTTTGCCCCTCAAAATTGTTTGAAGACCACTTTACTCTTGTATTTCATAGGGAAGATAGGAGAAATGGTTGCCATGGTAACAAAATATAAATATTTTTCCCATACTTATAAATTTTACATCTGAATTCAAATGTTCCGTACTGTCGGGAACTAAATATATGTCGATACAAAAAATCTGGTGTGACAAGCACAGTACACAACTTTCGATTACCGAAGGTAAGAGAAAGTTGTGTGCTGTGCGCCAGTCACACCAGATTTTTTTATAAACTCGCTGAATAGTTTGTTTGTGTCATTGGTTTACAGGCTTCCTGGGGATCAAACCCTGGACATCGATGCATTTATTACGAATTTTCAAATGAACACGTTTCTTAATCATAATGATTAAACTCATTAAAAAAAAAAATAATAAATAAAATCATTGTGTGGTTTTATGAAACCACGATGCAAGTGAAACTTTTTTTCGGATCGTAGGCGTCGAGTGAAAGATAAATTTTAGTGGGGGGGGACGTCCCCCCTGGTAGCGCCAAAAGAACTTTCTGAGGTCTGGAATATCATTTTTCAATTAATTAGATCCTAGAGAAGCGTCATTTTAAATTTTATTAAAATCGAGTAAAAAAAACAAACAATAATTTTAGGAGGGGGGGGGGGGCGTAGAGCGGAAATTATATAATAGTATAGATATAGATAACCAATTTTGTTATATATAGGCTTATTTTATTTATATTGTGATGAAATAAGTATAAATGCCGTACTCTCTAAAAACGAATTAGTAAAAAACTACTAATTCCTAGTGAATAGTCACTTTTTTAAGATGTGCAAAATAGACCACCATAGACCACCCGTATATAGTGGATATCCACTTTTCCAATTAGTAAAAATTATTAATATGAAAAATTCACTAATTGAAAAAGTGAATTTTTTAAAAAATAATGACAAAAAAAAAGACACGTTTAAGATATATGATATAAGGTGCGATGACACCGGGACCTAAGTTGTGTTTACTGACTCGAGTTCTAGCCGAACCCACTTAAACTTGACTTGCTCTTACTTCTCTGTTATTTGGTATATAAGTATGTCGCTTATGTTAACAATGCTTTTTACTTGAATGTTACTATATTCCTTCCCAGCAATTTATTTCTAAATAAACTTAATAAAACTAATTATCGTTATATCAAGAAATATATTTACTAAATTTTAAGTAAAAATATTTCTTAATTGACTATTTAAAAAATAATATTTTATTAATTTAATAAAAATTTGGAATCTATTTGTTTTGACTTAACATATATTTCCTGCAATTTTTAACAAAAAATACAAGTTATCTCAATATTATTATTTATTTGTATTATTATTACTTAAATAAAGCCTTATATTGCCAAAAATGTCTTTATTAAGGAACCGATCAAACAGCTGGTCGGCCATGTTGGCTTCTCAGACAGCCGGAATTGAATGAACTACTTTTTGAATTAGTAAAAAATAACTAATCTAAAAGTAACCAATAAATTTACTAAATATATTAGTAGATTCTACTCAAAATGACTAAATTTGATGTAATTTTCTTACCTACTGTTTGAATAAGTAAAAATTCTACTAATTCGTTTTAAGAGAGTAGCGTAGTAAAAAAAAAACTCTGGTGGTGAGTCGCCATGACGTCACAGCTAGTGGTGTCATGGCTTTTTACGTCACGGCTTGTAACGCGACATGGTGATAGAAGAACCAAAAAATTCGTATCGATATAATAAAAGTTTCACTTTTTTAATAAATAATATTTATTCCTTAGTGACGTCTTAATGCGATGAATAAAGATAAATAGAATGAATTCTTTGAAATATTTTTTTGTAACCATAAATAGGCTATATGTGTGTGCATTATCGCTAATGTAAGAAGAAGGAAGGAGAGGAGAAATGCAACACGCACGCACACGCACACGCACACGCACAGATGAGAGCAAATTTAATGATGTCATTTAAAGAAACGAGGATGCATTATCCATTTACTAACAAAATTTTATTTAAAAAAAAAAAAGTTTTGACGCATACCGTAGTTTTGGTCCTATGTACTGTACTATTATATATAAAAAAATATTTCTCCGAGGGGTAAATATATTTTAAATCATAAATAGAACAATTAAGGTATGTATTTTAAATAATTAATTTACATATGTCCAGATTTTGACGGATATACACGTTTTCTGAATCCAAAAAAGTGGTCTGTCTGTCTGTGTGTGTGTTCAATTTAAAGTATGAAGGAATTGAGCTAGGAGGTTGAAATTTTATATTTAAGTTAAACATCCACCTAGGGCGTAAGAATAAGCTGTTGAGCCAAAAAGTACTAGTACTTTACTGATGTAGTTTTTCAGTTTTTTTTCGATTTTCTCAAAATTCGCTCCAACGATTTTGATTAAAATTCAAAAATTAATTATTTTTTAGATGCTCTTTAAAATGTATATTCTCATTTTGCCATTGAAATCTTCTGAAGACCATTTTACTCCTGTACTTCCTAGGAAAGATGGGTTGCCAAGGTAACAAAATATAAATATTCTCCCATGTTTATAAATTTTACATCTTGAATTTGCCCTCGGGGCTTGGTGAAGAGGTTAGCGTGCTAACCTTGTATACCAAAAGTCGCGGGTTCGGACCCCAGGCAGTCCGATGATTTTATTTGGATACAAAATGGCTTAAATAAGAATGCCTGGACCCCAATATAAATAAATTAATAAATAATGGTTATCGTCAAACTCTTAAATGGCCTAAGTTGCCGAAAAGACTGCGAATGTGTGTGTGAGTGTGAATGAGAAAAAAAGTGTGAATGTTTTTAACAATAAAAAAAAAAATCTTGAATTCTAATATTAATATAACGATGATTATCAGTTCAATGAAGAGTGGAAGAATGGCTGTGGTGATGATTGAAGAAAGGAACTCTATGAGTAGGGCAGCCAGCGAAAATAAAAAACCTTTATATTATTTCGTCTACGTTTCGGGAACACATCGCTCCCATCTTCAAGACGAATTAATTGTTGAATGATAGATGAATATTTTTAACAATGAAAAAAATAAAATGTATTGTGCATAGTGATTTAAAAAATACGACAATTGAATAAACTCTCTTCAGTGTTAAGGTTTTTTTTTGAAGTTAGCTACTAATAAAGACAACATTTAAAACTATTAAAAATAAAAATTACAATAATTTAAATAAATAGCCCAGACTTGACGGGCCCCGGGGCTACTTACTAATACGGCCCCCCCCCCAAAAAAAAAAAAAGTTTTTTTTTTAGTATATACCAGGTAAAAGGCTATTGTGGCCTTCATGCCAACACTTTTTTACACAGTTTTTGACACAACTTTTGAAATAGTTAATACATAGCTTACAATATTTATTTAAATAAAGTTAATTAAAAATTTTTCAAAATTTCCTAAACAAAGAGTTACAATATTTTATCGAGATCCGGACAGAGGATTTCCGGGGGAATCTGGGGGTATGGAAAATTTTTTGAAAATTAGCCACTGAAATCTGCGTTTTTAGCTATCCTGAGTCGTGAAAAAGATCAAACTTGATTTGAGGTTAAAAGGCCCCCTGAGAAAAAAATTTCAAGAAAATGATTTTTTTTTAATTGAAATTGAAATATATCTAAGCCAGGACCGGAACTAGGAGATTTTTTAAGGGGGGCAAAATTTAATTTGCCGCCCCCTCCTTACAATTTTCCCTGATCTCAATAATTTTTCTGCGAATTTTTTTTTATTTTTTTCGCGGAACCAAATTTTCCCGTCCGAAAAAATATTTTACCTTTTTTTTACCGCAATGGAAACATCAATAAAAACACCAAAATAAGAAATAACAGTCCAGGGAGAGCTTTGAGTGGTTCCCAGGTGTTGCGTAAGCCTTGGCGGCCTGGAGACAATTAAAAATTATTATTATTATTATTATTATTTATTATTTTTTTTTAAATTTATTCACCCATTTAGCCGTAGGCTATTGGGCTAATTATTATTTTCAATAAAATTAATTATTTAATTAATAATAATCAGAAATTAGTATTTTAATAATATAATTTAATTAATAGGCATTTTTCTACTAATTGTTCTTTTTGACATTATTAAATTAAATACATTGTAAGTAATTATTGATATAAAAAATAAATTTAAAAAATTGCGCATTAATTAAAATTTAATATTCGTGGAGAGATAAATCTGGGATCCAGGGTAAAGAGAGGGAGGAATTGGCCAGGAAGCAAGGGCACTAGGTTTTGAACATTATAAAATATTTAAAGAGAAATTCGAGAAAATTAGAAAAACCTAAAAAAGTACACCAGTAAAGTACTAGTACTCAGGGTTTCCCGAAGACGAGACCTAGCGCAATTTGTTTTCTATACCGGAACTAGGAACTATTTAAAATTTGAAAGTAATCTTTAATGAGAATTTCAAGAAAATTGAAAAATACTAAAAAAGTACACCAGTAAAGTACTAAGACTCTTTGGCTGATGTGATTGAAAATTTTTGAAATACTTGCGACCTAGGTACTTGGCTTAAGTATAAAATTTGAGTATCGAGAGTTTTTTCGTTTTTGAGTAATTCCCATTAATCCACATTTTTTGATATTTCACTTGAAATCAATTTAATTTATTGTGAAAAAATCTTAAATTTCAAGAAGATCGATTCCAGTTAAAATATCAAAACAAAATGTTTATGTAAATTTCTCTGAAAGAGATTTTATTGCTTTTAAATGTCCGTTTTATTGTTTTTCTTGAAATTGCCATTAAAAGGAGGTGATTCCCTTTTAGCGTGAATTTGACGTCATTTTCACGATCATTTGAATGAATTTCAACTGAAATATCAAAAAATGTGGATTAAATTAACTAACTCAATAAGGAACGAACTCTCAATACACAAATTTTATACTATTCATGTCCCAAGCATTTCATTCAAATCGACCAAATAGTACAAGTACTTTACTGATGTATTTTTCATATTTTTTTATTTTTCTCACACTTAGCTTTAACGATTTTGTTTAAAAATCAATTATAGATGCTCTTTAAAATGTATATTCTTATTTTGTAGACAAAATTGTTTGAAATCCACTTTACTTTTGTACATTATAGGAAAAGTAGATGCCATGGTAACAAAATATGATGTTTCTATTTAAATTTTATATCTTGAATTCTAATAAATTGCCGTAACTAAGGATATGTTGACACACAAAAAATATATTAACATATATAGAGGTAAGAGAAAGTAAAATTGAAAAATTAAAAATTTTAAAAAAAATCTATTAAATGTTCATATAGGCATGGGCGGGGGCCGTTGTCCCCCCTGGCTGGTCCTAAAATTAAAAAAAATATATATATATATTTTTCCCATTGGAAATTTTTTTTTAACACTCCAATTCACTACATTAATTTAATTTTTTTATTTTATTTAAATAAATAATTAATACTCTATGTAGATATTAATTGCCAGGGGCGTATATAGAAATTTTTCGGGGGGGCCCGAACTCCAAAAATTTTTCTGCTCTCTCTTTTTTTTTAAGAAAATATATTTTTTCACACGAAATTTTTTGCGGAACATTTTTTCTATTGCGAAACCAAAGTTGTCCATCCTGCGGAAAAATTTGTTGCGCTGATGTCTGTATATCCCTATATATGTATATGTATTTGGGAAATTTCGGGGGGGCCCGGGCCCCCTCGGCCCCCCCCCCCCATAAATACGCCCCTGTTAATTGCAAACCTCCCCTCTTCGCCCTAACGAGGAGTTGGCCCCCCCCTAACAAGAAGTCTGGCTACGCCCATGCATATAGGTACTGTTAATAGATCCTTTATGTCTTCTTTATAATTACAAGCTGTTTGGCTGTATTTTTTAATGGATAACAAACATTTCATTTTGATAAATTATTTTTAGATTTTCAAAATCGAAACTGTGTGAGTTTTGTCACGCATGGGGGGGGGGGGGGCCAAAACTGTTGTTTCTTTTTTTGTTTTGCACCGATAGGCAGTGCTCTGATATTCTAGTATTTAAATTTTCGTTTTGTGGTGACTGCAGGTCCCGACGAAGGACGTGATTGGCGTCCGAAACGTCGACCAAAAGAATTTAAATAAAAGAGCCAAAAGCTAAATTTATAACAAATTATTTATTATTTAAGGAAATTGATTTTTTTTTTTTTCTATATAAATCTTTATCAAAAGGAATTTGTTAATCATTTTTTGGTTCATTGCTTTACATGCGACCTTTTTTTTTTTTTTAAATAGTTCAATTAATAAAAACACATAATTAATAGAGAGAAAAAGACAAACGGAATCTAATCTTTGTTATTGATATTTTCAATAAATATGATCATTAAAATATTTACATTCAAAACATTTGATATCAGAAAAAAAAAAAAAAAACAGTTTAAAATTATATATTTAGGCCAATAATCGGCAGTTGCAAGAGTGAGGCAATGGACTCGTAAAAAAGCGGAAGGGGGTGAGCAAGGGCGGATCCAGAGGGGGGAGGGGAGGGTAATCTGGTGTGACTCGTCGCACAGCACCAGGGGCGTACTCTCTTAAAACGAATTAGTAGAATTTTTACTTATTCAAACAGTAGGTAAGAAAATTACATCAAATTTAGTTATTTTGAGTAGAATCTACTAATATATTTAGTAAATTTATTGGTTACTTTTAGATTAGTTATTTTTTACTAATTCAAAAAGTAGTTCATTCAATTCCCGCTGTCTGAGAAGCCAACATGGCCGACCAGCTGTTTGATCGGTTCCTTAATAAAGACATTTTTGGCAATATAAGGCTTTATTTAAGTAATAATAATACAAATAAATAATAATATTGAGATAACTTGTATTTTTTGTTAAAAATTGCAGGAAATATATGTTAAGTCAAAACAAATAGATTCCAAATTTTTATTAAATTAATAAAATATTATTTTTTAAATAGTCAATTAAGAAATATTTTTACTTAAAATTTAATAAATATATTTCTTGATATAACGATAATTAGTTTTATTAAGTTTATTTAGAAATAAATTGCTGGGAAGGAATATAGTAACATTCAAGTAAAAGCATTGTTAACACCAGCGACATACTTATATACCAAATAACAGAGAAGTAATAGTAAATCAAGTTTAAGTGGTGTTCGGCTAGAACTCGAGTCAGTAAAGACAAGTTTAGGTCCCGGTATCATCGCACCTTATTTCAGATATCTTAAACATTTCTTTTTTTGGTCATTATTTTTTAAAAATTCACTTATTCAATTAGTGAATTTTTCATATCAATAATTTTTACTAATTGAAAAAGTGGATATCCACTATTTACGGGTGGTCTACTTTGCACATCTTCAAAAAAGTGACTATTCACTATGAATTAGTAGTATTTTACTAATTCGTTTTTAGAGAGTACGAAAAATTTTGTTTTTCACGGAACCAAATTTGGATTTTGCGGAACCAAAAATTTTCATGGCCCGTTCGCGGAACCAAAAATTTTTCCCGCCCGTAAAAATATTTTACCTTTTATTTAGAGAGGGCGAAATTTTTTCCCACCCGCGGAACCAAAAATTTTTTTCATGTGCCGTTCGCGGAACCGAAAAATTTTTTATGTGACGTTCACGGAACACTGGAATTTTTCCCTCCCGTTAAATATTTTACCTTTTTATTTAAGAGAGGCTAAATTTTTCCCACCCCACCCGCGGAACCAAAAAATTTTTTTGTGCCGTTCGCGAAACCTAAAATATTTTTTGCATCCGTTTAGATATTTTTTTCTTTTTTTTTAGAGAGCGGAAATTTTTTTATTAATACAAAATACAATTTTTTAAGTATTCATTTTTTTTAAATTTACGTTAAAAAATTCATTTTTTGGCAAAAAAAAAGGTATTTTTTTTTTCAAATCTCGGGGGGGGGTAATTTTTTATCCCCCCCTTGTATCCGCCCTTGCCCAGGGTGAGACACTCAATGCCTTATCTTTAAATGGGTCAAATAGTTTTGAAATTGATAGGTTATAAAGGAAAAAAATCACATTATATGGGGGGGGGGGGGGGGGGCGGTAGTGTCGGCTTCTACAAAGATCCCTGTTCAAACCCTGGGCGTGCAGGATTTTTTCATTAAAAATAAAAATATTTATTTAATGTAAACAAATCATCTAGCAGGCACTGGATTGGAATGGATCTCACCACAATGGCCCCCAGAGCAATTCTACTGTCGAAAGGACCCGGTTCTAAGGGAGTTCTTGCATAAATATTTACTATTTAGAGACACATTACGAAGGATTGTACTTTACCGATATACGTAGATAACAAGAAACAGGTCGTCAGCGTGTGTCCTAAAAAAGTTGGGGGGTGGAGATTTTGGTGCTTGCGTGAACATGAATGGCTAGCGGTGGCACTCTCTGTGCACTGGTGGTCATCTAACTTGAACACCTGTTCGTACTTGCGCACACCTGGCCACTCACGAGCAATTCCCTCAATTATCCAATTAGGAGAGGAAGATTAAAAAAAATCGAATGCGCATAAAAGAACTTATTTGATGCCTATAATACCCCCCCCCCCCGCCCGGCCCCTCCCCCAATTA
>JAKCPI010023252.1:0-13767 GCA_023213315.1 Euborellia annulipes | reverse complement strand
AGAAAACATATATGTCTCTCTCTCCACTTGCAAACATTATCGCCTGTCTCTCCCCCTTCCTTCGCATAGGCCTAATGTTAATTTCCTCATAGGGATTTGTATGTTAATTTCGATTCAAAAGGGGGTCCCATTTGGAACTTTTTACGCATTTAAAAAATTTTTTTTTCCAATTCTTATGAAATTTTGTATTTATTTACGATTCTATATTGTGTATAAAATGTCCAAATATGAGATTAAAATTTTGAAAAATAACCATAGTTTATTTCAAGCAGTCAACATTTAAAATGCAAGTTTGAAACTAAGGTGCTATCGGAAACTAAATATATCTCGACACAAAAAATCTGGTGTGACCAGCACGGTGCACAACTTTCTCTTACCGAAGGGTAAGAGAAAGTTGTGTGCTGTGCGCCAGTCACACCAGATTTTTTTTTTATATATTTCTTGATAAGTTATAAGCCTGAAAATCTATATGTAAATGCGCAATCATTAATACTTTCACAATGTATTTAAATATTCAACAAAATACAAATTTAATGTAAAAAGTAGGGTCCGACCGAAACAAGATTTTCAGCCGAAACCGAAACCGAATATTCGGCCTCGATCTTAGTTTCGGCCGAAACCGTAACCGAAACCGAAACTTGTATTTCCTATAAAAAATTATTATTATTTTAACTTTTTTTTTTTTTTTTTTTTTTTTTTTTTTTGAAAATTTTTCCGCCCTGCGGAAAATTTTTTTCCCCTCCCTTGAAAATCATTTTACATTTTTTTTTTAGGGATACTAAATTTTTTTCAGCATCTTTTCCGCTTTTGCAAATCATTTGACCTTTTTTTTTTTTGACTCAGGTTTCGGCCGGCCGAAAGGTTCGGCTACTTTTTGGCCGAAACCGAAACTACGGCCGAAACCAGGATTTTTGGCCGAAACTGGCCGAAAACCGAATATTCGGTCGGTTCTCTAGTAAAAAGTTTTTCTCAAAAGTTTACATTTGGTTATTATGCTCATATTGCTTCATATTGCTCTCATATCTTCATTTGGAGACATCTTTGTGTAAATATGATCTGTGGGCTTCGCCTCCCCTGAATTCCACCCCCCTCCCCAACTGGCCCGCCTGAGGCGGACCCTCTCTTAATTTTTCAATCAACTCACAATTAATAATAAATATAAATTTACAATTATATAATAATTTTGTTTTTCATTTGAGAGATTCAATGATTTATTTATTAAAATTAATGCGAGATAGATCCCAATGATATCCTATGGGAGATTCAGGAAATTTTTGAGCCTCCCCTTTTAGGAATTTGAGGATCCAAGTATTTATCCTAAACTCTCCAAAATGTCAAGAAAAAGCAAAATTTAATTTTAAAATAATAATTATTAAAAACAAATTTATTTTGCAGGTAGGATAAAAACTAGCAATGCCAAGCAGCGCTCAACATCTGGATGGGTGGCCCAGGGGGAGAAAGATGTTGAACGGCCAGAAGCCATCGATATTTTCTCTTCAAATACTATATTGTAAAGTCTTAATGGCCACAGCAATTGAAAAAAAATAATTCTATTTGTTGTTGAATTTTATTTTATTTTATTTTTTTTTCTCAAAATGACATTCAAATTAGGGATCGATGGAAATTGTGATTGCTGGACCAAAGGTTGCAGCCTCCTTCAGTCGAGGAGCTCTTGTCGGAAAATCACCAACTTGCAAGGGAGTGATATAACAACTAGCTAGCTCTCTCTCTCTCCTCTCCTCTTTGATTTTAATATTAATAAGCCATCGGGCTTGGTGTAGTTGGTAGAGCGCGTGCTTTACATTCCAAGGGTCGCGGGCTCGGATCGCAGGCAGTCCGATGATTTTATTTAAGCCATTTGAATACCAATCCAGTATGTGTCTCATCGAGTGTGTGTGCTTTTCTTATAACCTATTTTGCATTAATATACTTTTATTGGTTTCTGTTGGATTATTAACTGCTGCCGCGAAGGCTTGGTGTCGCTCCACGTGAATTTCCCCATTCACAATCAGTTTGAGTGATGGACTGATTGGATTACAAACACATCTTATCACTCCACGTCATGCATTTGTTTTTCCCCACTCACGGTCAGTTTTTGAGTGACATCGCTCCATTTGGACGGATGGAGCGATCGTGAATGGCCGGCTTAAGTCTTTTTTTTTTTTATAAACTAGCTGAATAGTTTGTTTGTGTCATTGGTTTACAGGCTTCCTGGGGATCAAACCCTGGACATCGATGCATTTATTACGAATTTTCAAATGAACACGTTTCTTAATCATAATGATTAAACTCATTTAAAAAAAAAAAATAAATAAATAAAATCATTGTGTGGTTTTATGAAACCACGATGCAAGTGAAACTTTTTTCGGATCGTAGGCGTCGAGTGAAAAATAAATTTTAGTGGGGGGACGTCCCCCCCTGGTAGCGCCAAAAGAACTTTCTGAGGTCTGGAATATCATTTTTCAATTAATTAGATCCTAGAGAAGCGTCATTTTAAATTTTATTAAAATCGAGTAAAAAAAAAAACAATAATTTTAGGGAGGGGGGGGGCGGGGGCGTAGAGCGGAAATTATATAATAGTATAGATATAGATAACCAATTTTGTTATATATAGGCTTATTTTATTTATATTGTGATGAAATAAGTATAAATGCCGTACTCTCTAAAAACGAATTAGTAAAAAACTACTAATTCCTAGTGAATAGTCACTTTTTTAAGATGTGCAAAATAGACCACCATAGACCACCCGTATATAGTGGATATCCACTTTTCCAATTAGTAAAAATTATTAATATGAAAAATTCACTAATTGAATAAGTGAATTTTTAAAAAAATATTGACCAAAAAAAGAAATGTTTAAGATATCTGAAATAAGGTGCGATGACACCGGGACCTTAACTTGTGTTTACTGACTCGAGTTCTAGCCGAACCCACTTAAACTTGACTTACTATTACTTCTCTGTTATTTGCTATATAAGTATGTCGCTTATGTTAACAATGCTTTTTACTTGAATGTTACTATATTCCTTCCCAGCAATTTATTTCTAAATAAACTTAATAAAACTAATTATCGTTATATCAAGAAATATATTTATTAAATTTTAAGTAAAAATATTTCTTGATTGACTATTTAAAAAATAATATTTTATTAATTTAATAAAAATTTGGAATCTATTTGTTTTGACTCAACATATATTTCCTGCAATTTTTAACAAAAAATACAAGTTATCTCAATATTATTATTTATTTGTATTATTATTACTTAAATAAAGCCTTATATTGCCAAAAATGTCTTTATTAAGGAACCGATCAAACAGCTGGTCGGCCATGTTGGCTTCTCAGACAGCCGGAATTGAATGAACTACTTTTTGAATTAGTAAAAAATAACTAATCTAAAAGTAACCAATAAATTTACTAAATATATTAGTAGATTCTACTCAAAATGACTAAATTTGATGTAATTTTCTTACCTACTGTTTGAATAAGTAAAAATTCTACTAATTCGTTTTAAGAGAGTAGCGTAGTAAAAAAAAACCTGGTGTGAGTCGCCATGACGTCACAGCTAGTGGTGTCATGGCTTTTTACGTCACGGCTTGTAACGCGACATGGTGATAGAAGAACCAAAAAATTCGTATCGATATAATAAAAGTTTCACTTTTTTAATAAATAATATTTATTCCTTAGTGACGTCTTAATGCGATGAATAAAGATAAATAGAATGAATTCTTTGAAATATTTTTTTGTAACCATAAATAGGCTATATGTGTGTGCATTATCGCTAAGAAGAAGGAAGGAGACGAGAAATGCAACACGCACGCACACGCACACGCACAGATGAGAGCAAATTTAATGATGTCATTTAAAGAAACGAGGATGCATTATCCATTTACTAACAAAATTTTATTTAAAAAAAAAAAGTTTTGACGCATACCGTAGTTTTGGTCCTATGTACTGTACTATTATATATAAAAAAATATTTCTCCCAAGGGGGTAAATGTATTTTAAATCATAAATAGAACAATTAAGGTATGTATTTTAAATAATTAATTTACATATGTCCAGATTTTGACGGATATACACGTTTTCTGAATCCAAAAAAGTGGTTTTAGCGACATGGTCTGTCTGTCTGTGTGTGTTCAATTTAAAGCATGAAGGAATTGAGCTAGGAGGTTGAAATTTTATATTTAAGTTAAACATCCACCTAGGGCGTAAGAATAAGCTGTTGAGCCAAAAAGTACTAGTACTTTACTGATGTAGTTTTTCAGTTTTTTTTCGATTTTCTCTAAATTCGCTACAACGATTTTGATTAAAATTCAAAAAATCAATTATTTTTTAGATGCTCTTTAAAATGTATATTCTCATTTTGCCATTGAAATCTTCTGAAGACCATTTTACTCCTGTACTTCCTAGGAAAGATGGGTTGCCAAGGTAACAAAATATAAATATTCTCCCATGTTTATAAATTTTACATCTTGAATTTGCCCTCGGGGCTTGGTGAAGAGGTTAGCGTGCTAACCTTGTATACCAAAAGTCGCGGGTTCGGACCCCAGGCAGTCAGATGATTTTATTTGGATACAAAATGGCTTAAATAAGAATGCCTGGACCCCAATATAAATAAATTAATAAATAATGGTTATCGTCAAACTCTTAAATGGCCTAACTTGCCGAAAAGACTGCGAATGTGTGTGTGAGTGTGAATGAGAAAAAAGTGTGAATGTTTTTAACAATAAAAAAAAAAAAAATCTTGAATTCTAATATCAATATAACGATGATTATCAGTTCAATGAAGAGTAGAAGAATGGCTGTGGTGATGATTGAAGAAAGGAACTCTATGAGTAGGGCAGCCAGCGAAAATAAAAAACCTTTATATTATTTCGTCTACGTTTCGGGAACACATCGCTCCCATCTTCAGGACGAATTAATTGTTGAATGATAGATGAATATTTTTATTTTGTACACACAATGAAAAAAATAACATGTATTGTGCATAGTGATTTAATAAATACGACAATTGTATATTATGCAGCTTTAGGCTGTTGAGGTGTGTGAACAGCCTAAAGCTGCATAATATACAATCATTCAACAATTAATTCGTCCTGAAGATGGGAGCGATGTGTTCCCGAAACGTAGACGAAATAATATAAAGGTTTTTTTATTTTCGCTGGCTGCCCTACTCATAGAGTTCCTTTCTTCAATCATCACCACAGCCATTCTTATTAATATAACGGCAGAAACTAAATTTCGACTCAAAAAATCTGGTGTGACAAGCACAGTACACAACTTTCGATTACCGAAGGTAATGCTGTGCGACCAGTCACACCAGATTTTTTTTAAAAACTATTTAAGGTCTTTTTCGGCATCAGAGGCCATTTAGGCCCCGTCTGTGTTTGAAGTATCTCTTCTCCTTTGCTGGACTGATTAGTACTCAAATCTTATAAAAAATTTCTTTCCACTATCTCAGAAAGATAACAGGCATAGGCGTAGCCACGGGGGGGGGGGGGGGGTTTTGGGGGTTCAAACCCCCCATTGGACCCAAGCTATGACTAGATATTTAAGCTCTATAATACAAAATACTTTTTCTCTCTATATATTTCATATATAGGGTAAGAGAAAGTAAAATATAATAATTTCTCTAGCTTAAAAAAAAAAATAAATAAATAAAACGCAAAAAATTTGAGAAAATTCAGAATTTTCCCATTGAAAAGAATTGATTTTTGTTAAGCTTTATAAAAAATTAAAGCCGCTTAAAATTGATTAAATCTCGCAAATGAAAAATAATAAAAATTATTATATAAATAAATTTTTTATTTTTTTTCTTAAAGAGGTCTGAGATAGGAGTCTGGTCAAGAGAAACTCATAGAGAGACACCCCGGTATTTTAGGCCCATATACATAAAATTAATAGATTTGCATTATTTATTGCCTGATACGAGTTGATTGAAAAATTGCGGCACTTAATTAAGAAAGGGGGGGCCCGGGGGGGGGGGGCGAAGCAAGTGGCTAGTCATATATTTCATTAGACTCCCTATACTGCCCTATTAGTCGGGGTGGGGGGGGGGGGGGAGAAAAATCCTAAACCCCCCCCCCCATCAAAAATTTCTGGCTACGCCTATGATAACAGGAGTATAATTATTGATTTTGATTTAAAAATTCAATTGGTGTGGCACAGTTTATAATGTAGCAGGTATTATGTAGGCGCTCATTTGTTAAAATGTTTATTTTGGCAATCGCGCCATTGGATTATAAACACTTGGCAACAAATTCGCTTTTTGCTCTCCCTCCCAGGGATCGAGTCAACAAGCAACCAGTCGGTGATTAATTCCTTTTTATGTAAACATTATTTCACTAACTAACAATACAAATGTCCATCAGAACAGAAGAATTATTTCGATTATATAAAAAAATAATAACACTAGTCGACAAAAATGAACTTTTTTTTCTTTCACCAGAATGAAGATATGAAATTCTAGAAGTATTTTTCATGCTGAATTCAAATATCAATTCAGTTTTTCCCCATCAGGCACAGTTTTAAAGATATAGAGCAAAATATATTTTTATTAATTATTAACAAAAACGTCAGCAAAGAAAAAACACAAGTACACTCACTGGACGAAAAACAATGGACCTCTTGTTCTTTTAGAAGTGTAAAGAAAGATATGAGATTCAAAAAATATTTTTTTTAAATAATATATAATAAAGTTAGGGCCCGTGACCCGATACTCAGAGAGGATACATTAGCTTCTCGTGGATAGGGTTCGCTTTTTAATTCAATTGAAGCCCATTTTTTTCGTCCAGTGAGTGTACTTAGGTTTTTTCTTTGATGACGTTTTTGTTCATAATTTCGTTAATAATTAAGAGATTTTTACGAATGAATGATTTTTAGAAAGCCAAAGAACTATAGAATATCGTAAATATATGTTTTTTGCATTCAGGGATATCTAAAATTGTATTAGGGGTGACCAAAGCAAAAAAAATCTTGAAAATTTCGATTTTTCTAAACTTTAAGCCGTTTGCGGCACGTCTAAATGACCTCCGATTGGGATGAAACTTAAAATTTATATGTATTCTAACTATCTGCATAATTTGACGGGGTGTCGCATTAAAAATAATTTGAACATTCTAAATAAAAGCCGTTTTAGAGCACTTTTTCTATTAAAATCTATTTTGCTCTATATCTCTAAAACTGTGCCTGATGGAAAAATTCTAACTACATATCTGAATTCAGAATGAAAAAATGCACTAGATTCACTAATCAGATTTCTTGTGAAAAAAACCTTGTCGACTAGTGTAATCATTTCTTCATACCCGTATTCATAGTTGTTCATTAATGAAGAAGGAATCCTTATACCTCATTTCTTGTTAAATAAACATTCCTTGAGCAAAAATGCTTCCTTATCTCAAGGGGAAGTCAGGAAGTACCTTAAGGGCCGGTTTTTTTATGTTTGGGTAGCAAGTTAACCTATGGGTAGTGTGTAATGCAGAAACCCTCTTCCAGGGAATAAACTCTCTTCAGTATTAAGGGTTTTTTTGAAGTTAGCTACTAATAAAGACATAACATATAAAAATTATTAAAAATAAAAATTACAATAATTTAAATAAATAGCCCAGACTTGACGGGCCCCGGGGCTACTTACTAATACGGCCCCCCCCCCCCAAAAAAAAGTTTTTTTTTAGTATATACCAGGTAAAAGGCTATTGTGGCCTTCATGCCAACACTTTTTACACAGTTTTTGACACAACTTTTGAAATAGTTACAATATTTATTTAAATAAAGTTAATTAAAAATTTTTTCAAAATTTCCTAAACAAAGGGTTACAATATTTTATCGAGATCCGGACAGAGGATTTCCGGGGGAATCTGGGGGTATGGAAAATTTTTTTGAAAATTAGCCAGTGAAATCTGCGTTTTTAGCTATCCTGAGTCGTGAAAAAGATCAAACTTGATTTGAGCTTAAAAGGCCCCCTGAGAAAAAAATTTCAAGAAAATGATTTTTTTTTAATTTGAAATTGAAATATCATCTAAGCTTACATCTTTTTTACTTTCTCTTACCTATGTATATATGTATGTAATATATATAGAGAGAAAGTATTGGATTCATGTCAAAAATTCGATGTCGAGATTTTGATGGATCTTCACGTTTTGAGGTCCCCTGAATCCAAAAAAGTGGTTTTCGACATGGTCTGTCTGTGTGTGTGTCTGTGTGTGTGTCTGTGTGTCTGTGTTCAATTTAGCATGAAGGAATTGAGCTATGAGGTTGAAATTTTATATTTCAGTTAAACACACCCCGGGACCGGAAAAATAAGCTTTTAATCAAAATCGGCCAAGAGTACTAGTACTTTACTGATGTACTTTTTCAGTTTTTTCGATTTTCCAAAATTCGCTCTAACGATTTTGATTAAAATTCAAAAATCAATTATTTTTTAGATGCTCTTTTAAATGTATATTCTCGTTTCGCCCTCAAAATTGTTTGAAGCACACTTTACTCTTGTGTTTCATAGGAAAGATAGGAGAAATGGTTGCCTTGGAACAAAATATAAATATTTTCCCATACTTATAAATTTTACATCTGAATTCAAATGTTCCGTACTGTCGGGAACTAAATATATGTCGACACAAAAAATCTGGTGTGACAAGCACAGTACACAACTTCGATACCGAAGGTAAGAGAAAGTTGTGTGCTGTGCCCAGTCACACCAGATTTTTAAATAAAATGATCCAATGTCGTACATCAATAAAAACACCAAAATAAGAAATAACAGTCCAGGGAGAGCTTTGAGTGGTTCCCAAGTGTTGCGTAAGCCTTGGCGGCCTGGAGACAATTAAAAATTATTATTATTATTATTATTTATTTATTTTTTTTTTTATTTATTCACCCACTTAGCCGTAGGCTATTGGGCTAATTATTATTTTCAATAAAATTAATTATTTAATTAATAATAATCAGAAATTAGTATTTTAATAATATAATTTAAATAATAGGTATTTTTCTACTAATTAGTATTTTATATTATTAAATTAACTACCGTACATTGTAAGTAATTATTGATATAAAAAATAAATTTAAAAAATTGTGCATTAATTAAAATTTAATGCTCGTGGAGAGATAAATGTGCGGGTCCAGGGTAAAGAGAGGGAGGGTTTGACCAGGAAGCAAGCCCACTAGGCTTTGAACATTATAAAATATTTAAAACGAATTTCCAGAAAATTGGAAAAAACTAATAAATAAGTACACCAGTAAAGTACTAGTACTCAAGGTTTCCCGAAGACGAGACCTAGCGCAATTTGTTTTCTATACCGGAACTAGGAACTATTTAAAATTTGAAAGTAATCTTTAATGAGAATTTCAAGAAAATTGAAAAATACTAAAAAAAGTACACCAGTAAAGTACTAGTACCCTTTGGCTAATGTGATTGAAATTTCTTGAAATACTTGCGACATAGGTACTTGGCTTAAGTATAAAATTTGAGTATCGAGAGTTTTTTCGTTTTTGAGTAATTCCCATTAATCCACATTTTTTGATATTTCACTTGAAATCAATTTAATTTATTGTGAAAAAATCTTAAATTTCAAGAAGATCGATTCCAGTTAAAATATCAAAACAAAATGTTTATGTAAATTTCTCTGAAAGATTTTATTGCTTTTAAATGCCCGTTTTATTGCTTTTCTCGAAATTGCCATTAAAAGGAGGCGATTCCCTTTTAGCTTGAATTTGACGTCATTTTCACGATCATTTGAATGAATTTCAACTGAAATATCAAAACATGTGGATAAAATTAACTAACTCAATAGGCGCCGTTCACACTGGGGCGATATTATCGCTTGCGATTGTTGCTAGCGATAGTCGCGAGCGACCCGCACCAGCTGATTCAATGGAATCTGAATGGGGGCGATAAAAAGGGTTCACACATGCGCGATATCTCTCCCAGCGACACGCGAGATATCGGCATCGCTGCTGCTTGCTATCGCCCGGCGCGACTATCGCCGCGATAAAATTAAATTAAAACATGGCAGCCAAGAGAGAACACATGTCAACTAAGGGAGATTTCATAAATAAAATAAATATAAATATTAGATAGCTTTATTCTCGGCCAATTTTCTTAAAAGGAGTTAAAAACTTAAAAAAAAAAATAAAGATAAATGAAATCTTATACTCATAAGGTAATTAATTATCTTTATATAAAATTTTTTTGACATTTAAATTTTGAATATTTTATGATATTACCTTAATCTTATTTTCAGATTATAAAAAATATTTTAAACTTAAAAAACTACTAACTTTAGCTAATAATTGTAAGTTAAAAACAATATTCTAATTTTGAGAGTAAAAATTCAAATTTTTTTTAATAAATTGATGTGTAATAAATAAATATTTTTATAAATAAATTTATTCTTCTTTCCATAAATATTGAAGAAATAATCAAATAGGTAGAAAGAATGAGCAAAACAGCTAGTTTATATTTCAATTTATTAATAAATTAGGGCCGACGTTTCGGTCACATATGGGACCATCTTCAGGGCCAGGTTAATGTCTGAAAATATATATAATCCTCGCTATGTTATATTGGGCATACACAATTCCACGTAGCTCAATCATGATAAAGCCTCAAATTTTATTCTTATCATACCATGGACAGAGATCAGCTATATACCTCCTTCAAATTAAAGAAATAGGCCTATAATATTTTTAATCTTTATTTTTCATTTTATTCCTTTTAATCAGAAACTTTTTTTTTTACATTTTTGGTATTATTATTACAATCACATTGCCCTTGATCAATGACTGAAAACAGAGAACAAGCCTCTCACCACCTATTTATCGCATACGACTGTCGCGCTAGTGTGAACCCCCCTTGCGATATGTCGCTCCGACATATCGTTAGCAACAATCGCTAGCGATAATATCGCCCCAGTGTGAACGGCGCCCATAAGGAACGAACTCTCAATACACAAATTTTATACTATTCATGTCATTTCATTCAAATCGACCAAATAGTACTAGTACTTTACTGATGTATTTTTTCATATTTTTTATTTTTTCTCACAATTAGCTTTAACGATTTTGTTTAAAAATCATATTTAAATTTTATATCTTGAATTCTAATATATTGCCGTAAACTAAGGATATGTTGACACACAAAAAATATATTAACATATATAGAGGTAAGAGAAAGTAAAATTGAAAAATTAAAAATTTTAAAAAAATCTATTAAATGTTCATATAGGTACTGTTAATAGGTCCTTTATGTCTTCTTTATAATTACAAGCCGTTTGGCTGTATTTTTTAATGGATAACAAACATTTCATTTTGATAAATTATTTTTAGATTTTCAAAATCGAAGCTGTGTGAGTTTTGTCACGCATGGGGGGGGGCCAAAACTGTTGTTTCTTTTTTGTTTCGCACCGATAGGCAGTGCTCTCGATATTCTAGTATTTAAATTTTCGTTTTTGTGGTGACTGCAGGTCCCGACGAAGGACGCGATTGGCGTCCGAAACGTCGACCAAAAGAATTTAAATAAAAGAGCCAAAAGCTAAATTTATAACAAATTATTTATTATTTAAGGAAATTGATTTTTTTTTTTTTCTATATAAATCTTTATCAAAGGGAATTTGTTAATCATTTTTTGGTTCATTGCTTTACATGCGACCTTTTTTTTTTAAATAGTTCAATTAATAAAAACACATAATTAATAGAGAGAAAAAGACAAACGGAATCTAATCTTTGTTATTGATATTTTCAATAAATATGATCATTAAAATATTTACATTCAAAACATTTGATATCAGGAAAAAAAAAAAAAACAGTTTAAAATTATATATTTAGGCCAATAATCGGCAGTTGCAAGAGTGAGGCAATGGACTCGTAAAAAAGCGGAAGGGGTGAGCAAGGGCGGATCAGGGGGGGGGGGGGCAGGGGCGTACTCTCTTAAAACGAATTAGTAGAATTTTTACTTATTCAAACAGTAGGTAAGAAAATTACATCAAATTTAGTCATTTTGAGTAGAATCTACTAATATATTTAGTAATTTATTGGTTACTTTTAGATTAGTTATTTTTTACTAATTCAAAAGTAGTTCATTCAATTCCGGCTGTCTGAGAAGCCAACATGGCCGACCAGCTGTTTGATCGGTTCCTTAATAAAGACATTTTTGGCAATATAAGGCTTTATTTAAGTAATAATAATACAAATAAATAATAATATTGAGATAACTTGTATTTTTTTGTTAAAAATTGCAGGAAATATATATTAAGTCAAAACAAATAGATTCCAAATTTTTTTTTAAATTAATAAAAATATTATTTTTTAAATAATGAATTAAGAAATATTTTTACTTAAAATTTAATAAATATATTTCTTGATATAACGATAATTAGTTTTATTAAGTTTATTTAGAAATAAATTGCTGGGAAGGAATATAGTAACATTCAAGTAAAAAGCATTGTTAACATCAGCGACATACTTATATACCAAATAACAGAGAAGTAAGACTAAACTCAAGTTTAAGTGCGTTCGGCTAGAATTAGAGTCAGTAAACACAAGTTAAGACCCGGTGTCATCGCACTTTATTTCATATATCTTAAACGTTTCTTTTTTTGGTCATTATTTTTTAAAAATTCACTTTTTCAATTAGTGAATTTTTCATATCAATAATTTTTACTAATTGAAAAAGTGGATATCCACTATTTTTACGGGTGGTCATACTTGCGCATCTTAAAAAAGTGACTATTCTTTAGCAGTTAGTAGTTTTTTACTAATTCGTTTTAAGAGATTACGAAAAATTTTGTTTTCACGAACCAAAATTTGGATTTTGCAGAACCAAAAATTTTTTCATGTGCCTTCACTGGAACCAAAAATTTTCCGCCCTAAATATTCCTTTTTTTAGAGAGGCTAAATTTTTCCCACCCACCCGCGGAACCCAAAGATTTTTTTTAGCCTTTCGCGAAATCTAAAATATTTTTTGCATCCGTTTAGACTATTTTCCTTTTTTTTAGAGAGCGGAAATTTTTTTATTAATACAAATACAATTTTTTAAGGCATTCATTTTTTTAAAATTTACGTTAAAAATTCATTTTTTGGCGAAAAAAGGTATTATTTTTCAAACCTCGAGGGGTAAATACCCCTTTATCCCCCTTGTATCCCGCCCTTGGGGGTGAGACACTACTAATGCCTTATCTTTAAATGAGTCAAATAGTTTTGAAATTGATAGGTTATAAAGGAAAAATTAAATCCACATTATATGGGGGGGGGGCGGTAGTGTCGGCTACTACAAAGATCCCTGTTCAAACCCTGGGCGGATGCAGGATTTTCATTTAAGTAAAAACATTTATTTAATGTAAACAAATCATCTAGCAGGCACTGGATTGGAATATTGGATCTCACCACAATGGCCCCCAGGCAATTCTACTTCGAAAGGAGCCGATTGCTTCAAGGGTTTCTTGCATAAATATTTACCATTTAGAAACCGCACCATTAGAGTTTGTATATATAGATAGATATACGTAGATAAAAGAACCAATCGTTAGCGTGTGTCCTAAAAAAGTTGAGAATTTGGAGATTTTTGTGCTTGCGTGAACGTGAATGGCTGTAGCTGGTGGCACTCGCCTTGCAGGTGGTCATTAACTGGAACACCTGTTCGTACTTGCGCACACCTGGCCACTCACGAGCACGATTCCTCAATTATCCAATTAGGAGAGAAATTTCAAAAAAAATCGAATGCGCGAAAGACTTATTTGATGCCCCTAACGCCCCCTCCCCGCCCGGCCCCTCCCC
>JAKCPI010023250.1:0-10994 GCA_023213315.1 Euborellia annulipes | reverse complement strand
TACCAATAATAACAATCACATAATTCTTGTGTGTGTGTATATATATATATATATATATATATATATATATATATATATATAGTATATAAAAATCTAGAAAAAGGGGAAACAAATTCACTTTTACTACTTAACATATAACCACTCATTAATTATAACCCTAATGGAGTTTGGGACTTATTAATTCAAATGTTATCTAATTTAAAAAAATAAAGGAAATGAATAATTTGATATAAAAATTAATTAGAGTAATTTAAAATAAAAAAAAGAGAAAAAATAAAAATTACAAAATCAACCCCTTTCTATGTAAATTTTTTATAAACTTGAAAATAATAATATATTAACTCAAACCTTTGGATTTCGAAACAAAAATTATCTTTACCAGTAATTTAATAAAATACCATGGAGAACAAAGTTCTTTGAGTGATTGACATTTCCTAAAAGGTAGGCAGCCAAAATGACTCACTACTACACAGTAGCAGCGTCTGTGTGAGCCTAGCTACTACCTATGGGTCTTTTGAGCCATAAACCATCCCTTATAAACAATAGATAGAATAGCCTTTTGATATCAAATATATACAAAAATTAATCGAATTTAAATTTTTTATTATTTCCATCTTCTTATTTAAAAAAAATAGTGTGACTAGTTGCACAGCACACAAATTTCTCATACCTTTAGTAAGATTGAGCTTATCACACCAGATTTTTGTGTAGATATATATTTAGTTTCCGACAGTAAAGGTACAGTACATACATTCAAATTCGAAGATGTAAAATTTATAAACATTGAAAAATATTTATATTTTGTTATCATGGCTACCATTTCTCTTCTATATCTTTTCTATGAGTACAAGAGTAAAGTGGTCTTTATAAGATTTCAAGGGCAAAATAAGAATATACATTTTAAAGAGCATCTAAAAAATAATTGATTTATGAATTTCAATCAAAATCGTTGCAGCGAATTTTGGGAAAATCTGAAAAAAAAAAAAAAAACTGAAAAACTGGTTCAGTAAAGTACTAGTACTCTTTGGCCGATTTTGTTCAAAAGCTTATTTTCACGCGCCAGTGGGATGCCTAACTTAAATATAAAATTTCAACCTCCTAGCTCTTTTCGTTCTTGAGATATTTTGTTTACACACACACACCCCACAGACAGACCTATTTGTTGTAAAGATCAGCGGACCTCAAAACGTGTATATCCATCAACATCTAATAATAATTAAAAATATTTTTTAATAATATTTAAAGTTGAAACATTTTGTAAATTGTTTATTGTTTTAATTTAACGTCTTTTTCGTCATCTCAAACTCCAATTTATTTCAATCGATTGGAAGCCAATTCAATTGAAATCAATTTTTTCCCCTGGGACGGGATGCGAACTCTCTATTTTTGGAAACAGAAGCTAAAACTCTACCTCTGAGCCATAGGTCAAAAACCATTTTGTAAAATAAACTATACAAATTAAAACCTTCGGTTATTTGTTTCAATTTAATGATGTTCAGTTAAAAAAAAAAAAATCACTCTGAGGATAACTCAAATTATGTATTTATTAAGTTATGAATTATAATCAAACATAATTGAAACATTATATTTAAAAAAAGAAAAACTCTTTTTACTTTTTTATAATAAAGTCCTATTGGATTTATTTATTATTGTGGACACTATATCTTCTAGGAAATTCCGAAATGAAAATATATAGACCAATGTTCTCATGCCCTATTTATTGGCTAGTATCAACCCTCCCCCTCTTCCCATTAATTTAATATCAAGTACAAGGAAAGTGTAATGAGCCAGAAAATAGTTCTTGAAAAAAAAATTAGGTAAAAATTGTAATTTAATCTGATTCAAAGGAATTTGTTTAAGAAAAAACAAAAGGAGAAAATTGTTCACTATTTTCTCTCGAGTTTTTTTTTCTCTTTGGAGGTCCGTTTAACAAATAAAACAAAAATTTTTAAAATAATTTTATTTAAAAATATCTTAAATAATTTAGAGTAAAATTGCCTTCTTTCAAAAAAAAAAAAAAAATTAATTCTGCTTCAATAATTTATGTCAGTTTATTTTTATTTTTTTGACATTGAAAGAGGGTTTTCTTTAAAGAATGTTTAAATCTTTTAGATTCCATCCTTGTTTTATTTAAATAAATTAGTACACTGTTAAAAATTTTCAAGGGATATTAATAAACTTGTATATGAAGTCTGTTACATAAACAGTTTATGAATTTTATATACTAGAAAATGAACTTCCATAAAAGTTTGATAAACTGTTTTATGAAAAATTTCACACTCTAGTTGAAAAAAAAAACCGCCCCTCGAGAGGTTTGAACTCGAGCTCTTGGTTTCTTAGTTCCATATGTAAATTTTATCCCGCTCAGAACGAGAGGGAACAAATAAATAAAAGAATTCTTCTTTCACTAATCAAAATATTGAGTTATAGAACCCCAGGGGTCCGTTGAAGGCTAGTGTACGAGATATGAAAAATTGACCACCATATTAAGAAATATTATTAGAAAATATCAATAGATCAATCATTTTTGAAAAGTCCATATCATCGTGTATGTGTGTGTGTGTGTATTTTGAATGAGAGCAGATAATAATTCTGAAAGCCTTCCTTTCTTTCAGTAAGGAGAAAATTGGGAGCGAGTATTTAGAAAATTAAAAAAAATTTATATTGTTTTTATAGATTACGATCTACACGATTTATTCGAGGCTTTTGTTGAATGTTAATAGAAAGAAATGTTGTAAGTTGAAAAAAAATATATATATAGCCTATATATATATATACTTTTAAATTTTTTTTTTAATAAAATGCCGACATTATTTTATTATTTGATGATAATTTATTTTCCCAGACTGTTTTTTGAGATTCCATAACAACAGATAGGCCTACTAGATTGAGAATAACAAATCAAGATAGTATCCTCCATTTCTGATTAAGCCGTTGATCAGTTTCATGAGTAATTAGAGAAAATATATTATTATTTCCCTATTGATAATATAAATAAAATACAAAACAGTTACAAATTTAAATTTGAATTTAAACAAAAAAACCTTACGGTAAATATTTTTTTGACAGTCTACTGGATACTTTATTTTTTTTTTTTTTAATGGACAATAAGATATATATAAAATTCTAAAATAATTGTTTAAAAATGAAATTTAGTTTTTACATATCTCATCTATTATCTATTAAAATGAAACAAAATAGAACGTATGTCCAATTACTCTTGAAACAGATAGTAGTAGCTGGAGGGTTTGTAACTATTAGTAGGCCTATCATTAAAAAAATGTTTTTGTTAATAAATAATTATAAAAATTATTATAAATAAGAAACTGTACTATGTTCTAATAAAATAAAATACAAAGCTGTTACAAATTTAAATTTGAATTTAACCAAAAAAACCTTTCGATAAATATTTAGAGTCTAGGACTCTACAGGAGCCTAAAATTTATTAAATTATTTTGTATTATACTTATATAAATCAAATTAATTAATTTTTCATCTAAATCTTGATAAATATAAACTTAAACTCGCGGTTTTAATATTTTCACCTGAAGATGGCTAGAATAAGTAATTATTTTATTCAAATAAACACAAAAAAAAAACAGCTTCAATATTAAAAATAAAAATAAATCTAAATTTTCTTTTCTAGCAATAAGAATTTTTTAATTATTCAATTAGAATTTTTTATCGAGTCCGGTTCTAGGTTTTTTATGATAGTTTTCGCCTATGGGCTTTATTATTTGACATTTAACTATATATATAAATAAACGTTTATATAACAACTAATATAATACAATGACAAATATAACGAAAATAAATAGTATATTTATATAATAATAAAAAAGTGACTTGATAAGCATCTTGATTAGTATGATAATATTAATATATATATATATAGGCCTTTATATATATACCTGGTATATATAAGAAAATAGTGAAGAGATAATATATGTATTAGAATTAAAAATAAAAACACTTTCACTATTACCTAATTTATTATAAATCGATATAAAAAAAATGTCTCATTAAAATTCTATTTAAATAAAAATTAATTAAAATTATTTCAAAGTACTTTAGGGAAAAAAAAATATAATTTTTTTTATAGAAAAATAATCATTATATTAACATTTTAATAAAAATTATTTGAAATTCGATTTCCCAATAATAAAGACATAAATGTAATTTAATTTCACTAAGACATTAATTTGATTAGATTAAAGTATTTTATTTCTTTTTTTTTTAGGAGAAACTCCCGGAGTTCCTTCAAGGTACGCGGCACTCCGAGTAGAAGGGGGAACTCGTTTCCTGGAAGGGATGCTAAGTACTTCCCCCCCCTCCGCCACGCAATGACCTTTTAGTCTAACCAAAACCAGGTGATTCATAGTAATTAATAATTTTAAATATTATTAATAACAATCTTTGTATATTTCCTCTAGGTTTTTCCATTTTTTATAGTAACGATTATACATAAATTTTTAATTAAATTAGTTCATATAATAATAATAATAACGCCATTTAAAAAAACTTTTCTCTAGGATTTAATTTCCCCCACACATTATGGCCTTAATTTAAACGAGGTGGCGCCATAAAATTATTTTTATTTCACGTGGGTGAGTTGAAATGCTAATAATTTTGTGGGAGATGTATCAACAACCTTCGAATGATTGATATTTAAATAAATCTTAAGCGACGGATTTTATTATTGTCCAAAATAAAAAGTTAAAAGGCTGATGAGAATTAAATAAAGACATTTAACAAAAACAATTTTAAGATTAACTATAATAATAAGAAAAAGAATTTATTAAAAACATAATCAATATTTTTATTAACTAAAACATCGGAAAAAAGTAGCAAACGCCGGGAGTTGAACCATGTTTCTTCTGATTTGTACTCAGCATGCTTAGTTTTAGTAACAGGCATACTGACCACAAATTAATAGATCCCTGGTTCAATTCCCGGCAGTTGATACTTTTTTCGGATGTTTGAGCTAATAAATATCGATTATATGTTTTTAAAAATTACTATATGATATATTATCTATATATATAATTCGCTAATGTCAGTCTGTCTGTCTGTCTGTCTGCCCGACTGTCACGCTCTATTTGAGCAACTTTCCGTTGGAATTTTGAAACGAAATTTTTTCTGCTTAAAGAGGACCTTCTAGGGATTACAGGAAAATTATTTTCATCCCGAAATTCTTATAACATTTTGAGTTATTAATTCCTAAAGTTACGATTTTTCCCATAGGAAATATTTATGTATTCATTTCAATTGTGTATTCTATGACTGTAAACAAATCCTCAGAGCGGATTGGACCCGAGACAGCTGAGGGGGTCCAGGGGGGGGGCGAAGCTCCCTATATAGAATAAATAGTTGACGGTATAAAACTCTTGAGACTGTTTCTTTTAAAATGAAAACTCTCTCCTTAACTTATTGTGAGTTTAAAAAGAAAAAGAAGAGTGAAGAGAGTGAAAAGTTGACAAACATTCAACGAAGATAATAACAATTCTACTGAATGTTATGAGAATGAAACATTAGACAATGTTCTGGAATGAGGGTTGTTATATAAAAAAAAATTATAAATCCATTATTTTCAGTGTAATCCAAAATACAGGTGTGGGTCTTTTTTTCATTAATAGTAAAAATTTTTAGTTAACAGAATTTTCTATAAAGACTAGTTTTATTAGTCCATAAAAAGTGGAAATTTTTAAAAAATAATATAATCGTGTGGAGAAGGGCCGTCTAATTTATTTATTTTAAGGTCCTGATGATGGGTGACGTATAGTCCCCGAAACGTTCTTGGGCTGAATTAATTCACATTCCTAAAAATTTATAAGCGCATCTAACACCCATTCACTAGGGTTAAAAAAAATTTTCTTTCTACGGTTCTGTTGAATATTTATTATGTTTAGTTATTTATAACACTGATAAAAATGTGAAAAAATTAATCTGAGATTGATTTTGCGTGAATAATCCAATTCTTGATTTCCCTACCCTTAGTACACAATCGTGATCCGAACATAATGAAGAGTACAGGACAGGTCCCAACTGGTGGTGAGCGTGAGTTACGGAAAAGAACAGTTATCCGGATCTAGTCGGCCTTGGTTGTTGTGCCACGGAGTTAGCCTTTTTGGAGGGGGAGAGAGGCCTCGCCCGCAGCATACAACGCTCAGTGCTGGTGCTTAGCAGTGTTGGGACCATGGGTATCTATCTGATCTATCTCTACCTATCTACTATCTACCTGCACCTTACAACCAGGCCACATCAACCTCACTCATCATCTCCTTTGCCAAACAAACTCTCTTTTAATTTATCCACTTTCCTCTTCCCTAATCCATTAATATAAAAATATTAATTTTTTAAGAACATGAATTTTCTCTTGTTTTTTTTTTTTTTTTTTAATTACCAAAAATATAATACTAGATTTTTCATGATCCATTATTTGAAGTGACTCGAAAAGCACACTTTCGAAATCACATCTGACCTGATTATTTTCTATTTTATTTTGATTTAATTGACGCGAGGTCTTTTGTGTAAAAAAAAAAAAATGAGGACCGTGCCATCCCTAATTTCCGTGCTATAATAGATAGCTTTTTTTTTTTTAAACGAAAAAGGAAAGGACATAATCAACTTGGACCGGGACCTTCACGCTAGTATTTGGATTTGGCAAATTGTATCACACTCTATGTGTCCTTACTAACTACGACCTATTTATTTTTATTAAAATAAAAATCTTTATGCTTAAATTAAATAGCCTTAGAGGAAATACATTATCGGAAAATAAAATATTTCGACAAAGGTTGAAGCGAAGGGTCATAAAACAAACAAGTGGAGTGAGAAGGGTAAAGAGCAAAAGTACAATTTATTCTTGTAAACAACAAATTTATTGTCTCCACTCATCTCACCCACATTAAAAAAAAATGAATATATATATTTCGGACTTGTAAATCGATAAATAACTCTATTTATTTAGTATCGTCTTTAGTGAGACTTACAGGTGTTTGATCCAGCTTAGAGATACCTTGGACCGGAAACGGATGCACTGGCTTATTTAAGGAGAAGGGGGGGGAGTTCGCGCTTCAGCTCCGCCCTAAAATTTCCTCAACTAGATTGTGTTAGTTACGCTTTTGAATACAAAACGTGTTTTCATCAAATTTATTTTAAAAGAATACATATTTAAATGTATAAAGAAGAAGAAAATAAATTTGAAATTATTTTGAGAAAAGGGCTTTCCGTTTTATTAGTTCTTTAGTCTAGATGGGAAGTAAGCAATCAGATACGCTAAGATTTTGCCCTGCGGAATAATTAAGACATTTTTTAGAATGAAATTTAAAAATTTTATTTTTATTTCGGCTTTTTATTAAATTTAAATATTATTTCAGTTTTTTATTAAAGATGGATGTTAATACAAATAAATATTTGTTATAGTTTGATGATTTAGGATGGAATGATTGCCAAAACCATTTATCCTGTTTAAAAGAGATTTATTATTATATTGACAAGCATAAATCATTAATATTGAACTGAAAAAATTTGCAAACATTGTGAATTTAATATAAATATATGAGAAGTCATTTAGCAGTGATTTTAATTTAAAGACGATTCATACTGAATTAGAAGAAATAAATAAACTGTTTTTTTACTTTTACTTTCTCTTACGTAAGACCAGACACGAATTTTTCAGGTATAGTTAGTTAATTAATTATATATGTAAATTTAAACAAATTAATGAATTCCAATAAAATTATTTTTTTAGAACATACCCCCTATGAACTAAAAAAGATACCTCCCTCCAGGTATCTTTTTTGGGACTGAAAATTGCAATCGGCCATTTATCATAAGATATCAGAGAGATATGAAGGAGAAAATGCAGATCTCTCAATAGATAAATCACTCGATATAACATAGAGATATAAATGAAAATTAATAAATTTAATATATATAACCATGCAGTGCAGTGGCCAGAATTTTTTTTTTTTTTGCAAGGTTGGATGTTCCGAAGGTAAATTCGCCCTCCCAAATGAATAAATTTTAAAGAATATAAAACAATTGTTATATTAATAAAACCGTATGTTTCACACTATATAATATAATTTTTCTGAATTTCGGGGGGGGGGGGGTTTGGATACCCATATCTCCTTCCCCTAGCTCGGCCCTGTAAGTATGTATATATTTCTTAATCTTTTTTTTATTGTTAAGTATCTAATACTTTTTTTTTTTAATATAAAATTACTTCTTTTTTTTAATAATTTAATTGTTATAAAAAATGGCATTGTCTACTTTTAAAATCCTAGTCAGTCAGGAAGACAGGGAATCAGTTCAAATAAGGCTATGAAATACATTTGCCGATCTTAAAATTTCAATTCCATTGTTCTCAAAACACACTTTTCTGAATCACGATCGAATCCTATCAAATTTCTCAATTAGATTTTTATAGAGTAAGCCTATATGTATCAAGAATAAGAAATTCGAATAATGTAAATACAGTGTGTAAAAAAAAAATATGAATTTTCTATCGTTTTTCATATACTTGAATTTTAATATGCCCAGTTTGTGAAATCCTATTCGCTTACTAGTTTATTAAGTAAAAAAAATATGAATCAAATTTAAGTAGCTTAAAAATTATGATATTTTTAACAAACTAAATAGTCGAGGCGTCATACATATGAAGGTAAGAAACCAAGAGCTTGAATTCAAACCTCGAAGGATGTTTTTACGAAAGTTGTGTTCTGTGCTTGTCACACCAGATTTTTTGTGTCGACATATATTTAGTTCTTGACAGTACGGAACATATGAATTCGAATGTAAAATTTATAAGTATGGGAAAATATTTATATTTTATTTACCATGGCAACCATTTCTCCTATCTTCCCTATGAAATACAAGAGTAAAGTGGTCTTCAGAAGATTTCAATCGCAAATGAGAATATACATTTTTAAAGAGAATCTAAAAATTAATTGATTTTTGAATTTAAAAAAAAATCGTTGGAGCAAATTTTGAGAAAATCGAAAAAACCTGAAAAATTACATCAGTAAAGTACTAGTACACTTGGGCCGATTTTGATTAAAAGCTTATTTTTCGGTCCCGGGGGTGTTTAACTTAAATATAAAATTTCAGCTACTCATAGCTCAATTCTTCATGCTTAAAGTGGGCAACACACACCCACACACACACCCACCCACCCACCCACCCACACACACACACACAGACAGACCATGTCGCGAAAACCACTTTTTTGGACTCAGGGGACCTCAAAACGTGAAGATCCATCAAAATCTCGACATCGAATTTTTGACATGAATCCAATACTTTCTCTCTATATATATATTACATATATACATAGGTAAGAAAGTAAAAAATGTTTAAATATTTAAATATCGTAAAATATAAATAATAAATACGTTGGTTGCTCTGACTGTCAGATGTTAAATTATAAAGAAACTGGGAACATACTGCCTGCTTTTCTGCAATCGGAGTATATGAATATCTATAATAATTAATAATATCGCTTAATACGTTTCAGAAACTAAAGAAAACTCAATTAAATTAATGCATTTATATAGCCTCTTAGGTGATAATATAGTCACCAAAATTCTTATTTATTTCAATGAAACTAATCAGGATTAGTGGATACTTTATAGTTTTAAGGTCCGAATTTCAGCATTTAGTTTATTGACAGCTTTTACGAACCAATCACCTTTAAATACGTTCTTGCAACCCAAAATTAGGGCGGAAGGTTTAAACGACAAAAAGCGTTTAACGAGCCGTTAAATACGTTCTTACAACCCGGCATAAGAGACATGCCTGCTGCTTTCATTGCTTTTGCATTTGCAATATTTTTCTTCATTAACTTCTGGTTTATTCCTCTTCTTCTTATATGTTCGCTCCATTTTTTCAAATATGAAGAAGAAAATTAACTTTGGGCTAAATATTAGAAAATATCATATTATACATACGCCTTGTTTGTGAAGGGGAATCTTTCAGCTCTATTTAGCCGTACAGTTTTTAGGTTATAGTACTGCTGCTTTTCTTACGAGGGTTTTAGCTTGTTTTGGACACAAATTATGATGAAGACCAATAAACAATTGGTGTTAAATAATCTCACTTATCTTATTAAAAAAATTATTTGGGAAAACGATTTTGAAATCAAGAAATTTACATTTTACTTTGGGTTAAAACTTATTTTACTTAATGGAAAAACAGCTGTGAAGAGAAATGGAGCAAGCTCTATTGCCAACACTGTCCATCAAGAAGTGTGTTGAAGGCTTGTTGGCCATTATCAATACAGTATCAGACGAGAAAAATCAAACTGTTGAAATGTGCCCCTTGTTGAAAATGTACCCCCTCTCCCCTATATCACTATATATGTATACGTGTTTGGGAAATTTTGGGGGGACCCGGACCCTCGGCCCCCACTTATACGCCCCTAACTATAAGTCAACTAACTACCCATAGATGAAGCTACCGGCCCTTAGACAATTTAGCTGACTTTTGGTACTAACATTGCAGTAAATTTATTATTTCGTTTTAAAATTCACTAATCACTGGTTGGGAAATCGGATAATAATTTTTGCAACGAACAGACAAACAGAATTTACAGGATTGGTTGAAAAAAAGAGGGTTTGGTATTTTCGAAAAAAAGATGATTTTTCTAGATGTTAGAGAGAGAGAGGAGAGCAATAGTCGGCCCCTTTGCTGTGAAAGGAAGGCATGGGAACAGCCAGAGCGGAAGCTCCAAAGGCCAAGGAGGTCGGCGACGGGCAGTCTAGCGGTGGGACTCCGCCCCGGGGGCCTCCTTTCCAGTCTTTGTGTGCAGGTAGAGACAACAAGCCAGCTTGCCTGAATACCTTTACCACTACCTGCTCTTTGTTCCTCCCAAACATAGTCATCCTCAACATGGACCTGTCGAGAGAGAGGGAGAGAAAAATACAATTAAACAGCCAAGTCCCTTTCGGTGATGTCCTCAAAGGTATTTCGAATAAGAAGACTTTATTATA
>JAKCPI010023249.1:0-10797 GCA_023213315.1 Euborellia annulipes | reverse complement strand
ATATAGGTACTGTTAATATGTCCTTTATCTCTTCTTTATAATTACAAGCCGTTTGGCTGTATTTTTTAATGGATAACAAACATTTCATTTTTTGATAAATTATTTTTAGATTTTCAAAATCGAAACTGTGTGAGTTTTGTCACGCATGGGGGGGGGGCCAAAACTGTTGTTTCTTTTTTTGTTTCGCACCGATAGGCAGTGCTCTGATATTCTAGTATTTAAATTTTCGTTTTGTGGTGACTGCAGGTCCCGACGAAGGAGACGCGATTGGCGTCCGAAACGTCGAACAAAAGAATTTAAATAAAAGAGCCAAAAGCTAATTTATAACAATTATTTATTATTTAAGGAAATTGATTTTTTTTTCTATATAAATCTTTATCAAAAGGAATTTGTTAATCATTTTTTGGTTCATTGCTTTTACATGCGACCTTTTTTTTTTTTAAATAGTTCAATTAATAAAAACACATAGTTAATAGCAGAGAAAAAGACAACGGAATCTAATCTTTGTTATTGATATTTTCAATAAATATGATCATTAAAATATTTACATTCAAAACATTTGATATCAGAAAAAAAAAAAAAAAAAAAAAAACAGTTTAAAATTATATATTTAGGCCAATAATCGGCAGTTGCAAGAGTGAGGTAATGAACTCGTAAAAAAGCGGAAGGGGTGAGCAAGGGCGGATCCAGAGGGGGGCGTACTCTCTTAAAACGAATTAGTAGAATTTTTACTTATTCAAACAGTAGGTAAGAAAATTACATCAAATTTAGTCATTTTGAGTAGAATCTACTAATATATTTAGTAAATTTATTGGTTACTTTTGATTAGTTATTTTTTACTAATTCAAAAAGTAGTTCATTCAATTCCGGCTGTCTGAGAAGCCAACATGGCCGACCAGCTGTTTGATCGGTTCCTTAATAAAGACATTTTAGGCAATATAAGGCTTTATTTAAGTAATAATAATACAAATAAATAATAATATTGAGATAACTTGTATTTTTTGTTAAAAATTGCAGGAAATATATGTTAAGTCAAAACAAATAGATTCCAAATTTTTTTAAATTAATAAAATATTATTTTTTTTAAATAATGAATTAAGAAATATTTTTACTTAAAAATTTAAATAAATATATTTCTTGATATAACGATAATTAGTTTTATTAAGTTTATTTAGAAATAAATTGCTGGGAAGGAATATAGTAACATTCAAGTAAAAAGCATTGTTAACATCAGCGACATACTTATATACCAAATAACAGAGAAGTAAGACTAACTCAAGTTTAAGTGCGTTCGGCTAGAATTAGAGTCAGTAAACACAAGTTAAGACCCGGTGTCATCGCACTTTATTTCATATATCTTGGAAACGTTTCTTTTTTTGGTCATTATTTTTTAAAAATTCACTTTTTCAATTAGTGAATTTTTCATATCAATAATTTTACTAATTGAAAAAGTGGATATCCACTATTTACGGGTGGTCTACTTTGCACATCTTAAAAAAGTGACTATTCACTAGGAATTAGTAGTTTTTTACTAATTCGTTTTTAGAGAGTACGAAAAATTTTGTTTTTCACGGAACCAAAATTTGGATTTTGCGGAACCAAAAATTTTTTCATGTGCCGTTCGCGGAACCAAAAATTTTTCCCCGCCCGTTAAAAATATTTTACCTTTTTTTTTAGAGAGGCTAAATTTTTCCCACCCACCCGCGGAACCAAAAATTTTTTTTTGTGCCGTTCGCGGAAACTAAAATATTTTTTGCATCCGTTTAGATATTTTACCTTTTTTTTTTAGAGAGCGGAAATTTTTTATTAATACAAATACAATTTTTAAGTATTCATTTTTTTTAAAATTTACGTTAAAAATTTTTGGCGAAAAAAAAAGGTATTTTTTCAAATCTCGAGGGGGGGGTAAATACCCCCCCTTGTATCCGCCCTTGGGGGTGAGACACTACAATGCCTTATCTTTAAATGAGTCAAATAGTTTTGAAATTGATAGGTTATAAAGGAAAAATTAAAATCACATTATATGGGGGGGGGGCGGTAGTGCCGGCTTCTACAAAGATCCCTGTTCAAACCCTGGGCGTGCAGGATTTTTTCATTAAGTAAAAATATTTATTTAATGTAAACAAATCATCTAGCAGGCACTGGATTGGAATATTGGATCTCACCACAATGGCCCCCAGGCAATTCTACTTCGAAAGGAGCCGGTGCTAAGGGAGTTCTTGCATAAATATTTACCATTTAGAAACACATTAGAGTTTGTATATATAGATAGATATACGTAGATAAAGAACCAATCGTTAGCGTGTGTCCTAAAAAAGTTGGGGGGGTGGAGATTTTTGTGGCTTGCGTGAACGTGAATGGCTAGCTGGTGGCACTCGCATGCGCAGGTGGTCATCTAACTGGAACACCTGTTCGTACTTGCGCACACCTGGCCACTCACGAGCAATTCCCTCAATTATCCAATTAGGAGAGGAAGATTAAAAAAAATCGAATGCGCGAAAGAACTTATTTGATGCCTATAACAACCCCCCCCCCCCCCTCCCCCGCCCGGCCCCTCCCCCAATTATAAAATTTGCTTTTTACTTCCCTAATATCATCTCAATCAATTCCATTTATATACGGCAAATGACAAAATTAAAATTTAATATTTATATAGGGGGCTTCGCAAATACAGGTGGACTCTTGTTGAGGAATTTAATTATTGAACCTTTTTTTGTTGAAAATACACAACCTAAACATTTTGTGAAAAGCAAACGGTCCATAGGACTATGCTTACTGGTGAACTATTTTATTTTACTATGTATTAATATTTGTTGTTTTGTAATGTCAAAAATTATATATTGTATATTTTGAAGTAAAATAAATATTATTATTATTATTATTATGAGGGGGCTTCGCCCCTAGACCCCCGCTAGCCGGCTCGGGCCCGCCTGCGGCGGACCCTCGCCTATTCTTCTTTTTTTTTTTTTTTTTAAAACATTCACACTTTTTTCTCATTCACACTCACACTCACACACACATTCACACAGTCTTTTCGGCAACTTAGGCCATTTAAGACTTTGACGATAACCGTTGTAGAGAATATATCTATTGTGGGTTGAGGCATTTCTATTTAAGCCATCTGGTATCCAAATGGCTTAAATAAAATCATCGGACTGCCTGGGTCCGAACCCGCGACGTTTGGTATCGGAGGTAGGCACGCTACTTACTACGCCATGCCCCGAGGGCCATTTTCTTCTTTTTTTTATTTTTTATTTATTAAAAACATTCACACTTTTTTTTTTCTCATTCACACTCACACTCACACACACATTCACACAGTCTTTTCGGCATCTTAGGCCATTTAAGACTTTTACGATATCCGTTATAGAGATTAATATACATATAGGGGTCCAGGCATTCTTATTTAAGCCATTTGGTATCCAATTGGCTTAAATAAAATCATCGGACTGCCTGGGGTCCGAACCCGCGACGTTTGGTATACGAGGTTAGCACGCTAACCTCTACGCCATGCCCCGAGGGCCATTTTCTTCTTAATTATGAAAAGAAAAAATTATTATTATTCCATTGCAATTCAGTGCCTGCTTGAGGATTTGTTTACATTCATGGAATACACAAATGCAAAGAAAACATAAATATTTCTCTATACATTTCCTATGGGGGAAATCGTAACTTTAAGAATTAATAACTTAAAAAGATAGGAATTTCGGGATGACAATATATAATTTTCCTGTAATCCCGAGAAGGTCCTCTTTAAGCAAAAAAAAAAAATTATTCAAACGGGAAGTTGCCTAAATAGACAGACGGACAAACGGACAGGCTGACATTAGCGAAGCCGCGCCATAATCAACTTGGCCCTGGCAGACGGCGTCTCGTACGCTTTTAGTAGTTAAAAAATTTTTGAATTTTCCCCTCAGACTCCGCCCTCTCTGAATTTCGCCAATCTTGCGCTATCCCTGAGGCATCCCTGAGGCCAGATTGGTGGGTTCACATATCGGACACCGCCGGTTTAAGGGCTTTATATATATTATGATAGATTGGGAGATTTATTTGTAGATGGCCGTAAGAAATATCAATTTAATTCTAAAGACCACATGCCAAAAATAATATATACTAGCCACGCTTCCCGCCTTCTGCGGGCTTCGCGAATAACCAGGGGGGCTTTGCCCCCTGTCTAGACGCCATCCCGTTTCTCATAATTAAGAAAAGGCGGGGGTCCGCCGCAGGCGGGCCCGGAACCAGCTGGTGGGGGGTCCAGGGGACGAAGCCCCCCTGGCTAGTCTATTTAAATAAAAAGTTATTTAAAAATTTTTCAAAATTTCCTAAACATAGGGTTAACATAATTTATTGAGGCCAGACCTGGACAGACGACTTCCGGGGGGGGGGTCTGGGGGTATGGAAGTTTTTTTGAAAATTAGACACGGAAATCAGCGTTTTTAGGTATCCTGAGACATGAGAAATATTATCAAAATTGCTTTGAGCTTAAAGGGCCCGGGCCCCCTTCAGAAAAAAATTTCAAGAAAATGATTTTTTTTAATTGAAATTTTAACCATTTTAAGGAGGTTGGAGCGCAAAGGGGGCCGGACCCCGGGGATATAGCCCCCCCCCCCCCCCCCCGTCTGCGTCCCTGATAACATGCCAACTCTGAAACTACTTGACGAATTTTTATGCTTTTTTCTGTGTAATATAGGATAGTTTTAAGAATAGAATTTTTGGAGGTCAAGGGATCGTGACATCGTGTCCCATTTGAATTGATCTGTAATGCAAAATAGGGACGGAGTCTAAATGGCCTCAGATTAAATAAAATTTAAAAAAAAGAGCTAAATAATTTTTTAAATAAAAAAATTAAATATCCGCTAGCTTTAAAGAAACCCAAAAAAGGAATTAAAAAATTAGACAAAAATTTGAAGATGATTCTCGATATTTTCCGAAACGTCGGATGATTAATAAATCAATTCCAAACAGAAATTTATTTCTTAGTAATTTTGAAAGAAACAGGCTAATAAAAATTTTCCAGGAGCCTGGATAGCTCAGTCGGTAGAGCATTAGACTTTTAATCTAAGGGTCCAGGGTTCAAGTCCCTGTTCGGGCGAATTTTTTTTTTTCTACTAGGCCACGTTCCTATTAGCGCTCACTCAATTGGGACATTTAGCTCTCTAAATTTATATCGGAATATCAATTTATGATATTAAATCAAATAAAATTTACAAAAAATATATCTAAATATATGATAGCACTCACCCAGGACTGAATGTATTCAGGAAAGGTGTAAACAGGCCACTGCAGTCCAATAGAAAAACAAAATATAATTTATTTAAATTTCAACTTCTCAAACCGCCTGGTTTCGACCACACTGCCGCAGTTCTTCCTCAGTGAGAAGAAATCTAGAAAATTTGTGAATGCATTACATTAGGTCTAAAAGTTTTATTTTTTATTTACATTAATATTTACCTTAAGGGTGTGAGTGCATCCACAAATCTCTAGATCTCCCTAGATTTATCTTCCAACCGTCTCTCATGCCCGTGTTGAGTCAACTAACTAGATTTTAATTTATCAATCATTAATTGAACATTCAAAATTTTTTCAAAGAAAATATAATTTTTTAAAAATAATTACCTGCGGCATCTATTGGTCTCAAAAATAACCATTTTCAAATATTTTAATCTATTTCCAATTCAAGGATATATTTTAGATTTTATACACAAAATTTTTAAAAAAGCATACATAAAGGAAAATTTTTTTCAAAAATAAAAATAGAAATAAAACAGATGTGTGCGATATCAATAATTCAACACTGATATTAATTATGAATCAGTAATCTAGAGTTGCATACATGCAGATGAATCATACATTTTTTACACAGTGGCGTTCACAACCGATTAATATTATTGAGGATGGCATTATAGTTATCTGACAGCCTTTCGGTATCGACTTTAAAATTAATTGTATGTTTTAAGTCTGTTTGAATATATGCTGCCTCCTTCCATTTTCTCTTCTCTGTGTTCGGTTCAAAACATACAATTTTTGTTCTCTCAAAATCAAAGTCATGGTTGTTGTCGATTGCGTGAATCGCCAGGGCCAGGAAATTTAAATAAATTATATATTTTTATATATTTTGTTTTTCTATTGGACTGCAGTGGCCTGTTTACACCTTTCCTATCTAAATATAATTTTATAATTTTTACTTTCTCTTACCCAATGTTCAATTTTAAGCATGAAGAATTTTTGAATTGAGCTACAAGGTTGAAATTTTATATTTAAGTTAAACACCCCCGCGACCGGAAAAATAAGCTTTTAATCAAAATCGGCCAAAGAGTACTAGTACTTTACTGATGTACTTTTTCAGTTTTTTTCGATTTTCTCAAAATTTGCTCCAACGATTTTTTTTAAAATTCAAAAATCAATTATTTTTTAGATGCTCTTTCAAATGTATATTCTCATTTTGCAATTGAAATCTTCTAAAGACCACTTTACTCTTGTATTTCATAGGGAAGATAGGAGAAATGGTTGCCATAGTAACAAAATAAAAATATTTTCCCATACTTATAAATTTTACATCTGAATTCATATGTTCCGTACTGTCGGGAACTAAATATATGTCGACACAAAAAATCTGGTGTGACAAGCACAGAACACAACTTTCGATTACCGAAGGTAAGAGAAAGTTGTGTACTGTGCGCCAGTCAGTAAATTATAAGTTGGTTATTATTTTATTTATTTATTTATTTATTTTGTTTGTTGATTAATGAATAAGAATTTTTACTTTCTCTTACCTATGTATATATGTAATATATATATAGAGAGAAAGTATTGGTTTCATGTCAAAAATTCGATGTCGAGATTTTGATGGATCTTCACGTTTTGAGGTCCCCTGAATCCAAAAAAAGTGGTTTTCGCGACATGGTCTGTCTGTGGGTGTGTGGGTGGGTGTGTGGGTGGGTGGGTGGGTGGGTGTGTGGGTGGGTGTGTCTGTGTTCACTTTTAAGCATGAAGGAATTGAGCTATGAGGCTGAAATTTTATATATAAGTTAAACACCCCCCGGGACCGGAAAAAATAAGCTTTTAATCAAAATCGGCCAAAGAGTACTAGTACTTTACTGATGTACTTTTTCAGTTTTTTTCGATTTTCTCAAAATTCGCTCTAACGATTTTGATTAAAATTCAAAAATCAATTATTTTTTAGATGCTCTTTCAAATGTATATTCTCGTTTTGCCCTCAAAATTGTTTGAAGACCACTTTACTCTTGCACTCCATAGAAAAGATAGGAGAAATGGTTGCCATGGTAACAAAATATAAATATTTTCCCATACTTATAAATTTTACATCTGAATTCAAATATTCCCTACTGCCGGGAACTAAATATATGTCGACACAAAAAATCTGGTGTGACAAGCACAGTACACAACTTTCGATTACCGAAGGTAAGAGAAAGTTGTGTGCTGTGCGACAGTCACACCAGATTTTTAATTTCGTAGTGATGGTGTTGTTTTTTGTTACAGTTAATTTAATGTTTTCATGTTTGATTGATTTGACGCGATGACGATAAGAACTTAAATTCTCACATTCCAATTAATTGATCGTTTAATCCCTCGATCTTTTTTTTTTTTTTTTTTTTTGTTCTTCGTGAAAGACGCAATGTTAAGAGGTCGGAGAGCATGGCTGAACGGCGCCGAATACAATTAATCGCAATTGGCTGGCTCCAGGGCAGCATCCTAATTCTAGAGAAGAGCAAAGCGAAATTTTGATAGAAATATACGTTTTCTGAACACCCACACCTGAACTCAAATTGGTCAATTATTTTTTAAACTAGCTGCGTCGCCCACCTCTGGCAATTTAATATTTTTCCATTGCTTTTTACTTTCTCTTACCTATGTATATATGTAATATATATATAGAGAGAAAGTATTGGATTCATGTCAAAAATTCGATGTCGAGATTTTGATGGATCTTCACGTTTTGAGGTCCCCTGAATCCAAAAAGTGGTTTTCGCGACATGGTCTCTCTCTCTCTCTCTCTCTCTCTCTCTCTGTGTGTGTGTGTTCAATTTTAAGCAAGAAGGAATTGAGCTAGGAGGTTGAAATTTTATATTTAAGTTAGGCAGCCCCCGGGACCGGAAAAATAAGCTTTTAATCAAAATCGGCCAAAGAGTACTAGTACTTTACTGATGTACTTTTTCAGTTTTTTTTCGATTTTCTCAAAATTCGCTCTAACGATTTTTGATTAAAATTCAAAAATCAATTATTTTTTAGATGCTCTTTCTAATGTATATTCTCATTTTGCTCTCAAAATTGTTTGAAGCACACTTTACTCTTGTACTCCATAGAAAAGATAGGAGAAATGGTTGCCATGGTAACAAAATATAAATATTTTTGCCATACTTATAAATTTTACATCTTAAATTTCTAATATATTGGCGGAAACTAAATATATTTCGACACAAAAAATCTGGTGTGACAAGCACAGAACACAACTTTCGAATACCGAAGGTAAGAGAAAGTTGTGTGCTATGCGCCAGTCACACCATATTTTTTATAATAAAGTCTTCTTATTCGAAATACCTTTTGAGGACATCACCAAAAGGGACTTGGCTGTTTAATTGTATTTTTTCTCTCCCTCTCTCTCGACAGGTCCATGTTGAGGATGACTATGTTTGGGGGGGGGGGAGGAACAAGAGCAGGTAGTGGTAAAGGTATTCAGGCAAGCTGGCTTGTTGTCTCTACCTGCACACAAAGACTGGAAAAGGAGGCCCCCCGGGGCGGAGTCCCACCGCTAGACTGCCCGTCGCCGACCTCCCTGGGCTCTCGAGCCTGGCTCTGGCTCGTTCCCATGCCTTCCTTTCATAGCAAAGGGGCCGACTATTGCTCTCCTCTCTCTCTCTAACATCTAGAAAAATCATCTTTTTTTTTTTCTGAAAATACCAAACCCTCTTTTTTTTTCCAACCAACTCTGTAAATTCTGTTTGTCTGTTCGTTGCAAAAAATTTATTATCCGATTTCCCAACCAGTGATTAGTGAATTTTAAACGAAATAATAAATTTACTGCAATGTTAGTAATTCAAAAATAATAAATTCCCTAAGGGCCGGTAGCTTCATCTATGGGTAGTTAGTTGACTTATAGTTAGGGGCGTATATAAGGGGGGGCCGAGGGGTCCCGGGTCCCCCAAAATTTCCCAAACACGTATACATATATAGTGATATAGGGGAGAGGGGTACATTTCAACAAGGGCACATTTCAACAGTTTGATTTTCTCTCGTCTGATACTGTATTGATAATGGCCAACAAGCCTTCTAACACACTTCTTGGATGGACAGTAGTTGGCAATAGAGTTTGCTCCATTTCTCTTCACAGCTGCTTTTCCATTAAGTGAAACAAGTTTTTTAACCCAAAAAGTAAAACGTAAATTTTGATTTCAAAATCGTTTTTCCCCCAACAATTTTTTAATAAGATAAGTGAGATTTATTTACCTAATTGTTTATTAAGTTCTGCATCTAATTGTGTCCGAAACAAGTTAAAACTCCTCTTGTAAGAAAAGTGGCAGTACTATAACCTAAAAAACTGCACGGGGGCACATTTCAACAGAGTTGAAAGATTCCCCTTCACAAACAAGGCGTATGTATAATATGATATTTTCTAATATTTAGCCCAAAGTTAATTTTCTTTTTCATATTTGAAAAAAATGGAGCGAACATATAAGAAGAAGAGGAATAAACCAGAAGTTAATGAAGAAAATATTGCAAATGCAAAAGCAATGAAAGCAGGCATGTCTCTTATGCCGGGTTGCAAGAACGTATTTAACGGTTCGTTAAACGCTTTTTGTCGTTTAAACCTTCCGCTAAATAATTTTGGGTTGCAAGAACGTATTTAAAGGTGATTGGTTCGTAAAAGCTGTCAATAAACTAAATGCTGAAATTCGGACCTTAAAACTATAAAGTATCCACTAACCTGATTAGTTTCATTGAAATAAATAAGAATTTGGTGACTATATTATCACTCTAGAGGGTAATATATAAATGCATTAATTTAATTGAGTTTTCTTTAGTTTCTGAAACGTATTAAGCGATATTATTAATTATTATAGATATTCATCTGACGAAGAGAAAAAGTGAGGTTATAGTATATTCCCAGTTTCTTTATAATTTAACATCTGACAGTCAGAGCAACCAACGTATTTATTATTTATATTTTACGATATTTAAATATTTAAACATTTTTTACTTTCTCTTACCTATGTATATATGTAATATATATATAGAGAGAAAGTATTGGATTCATGTCAAAAATTCGATGTCGAGATTTTGATGGATCTTCACGTTTTGAGGTCCCCTGAGTCCAAAAAAGTGGTTTTCGCGACATGGTCTGTCTGTGTGTGTGTGTGTGTGGGTGGGTGGGTGGGTGGGTGTGTGGGTGTGTGTTCAATTTTAAGCATGAAGGAATTGAGCTATGAGGCTGAAATTTTATATTTAAGTTAAACACCCCCGGGACCGGAAAAAATAAGCTTTTAATCAAAATCGGCCCAAGTGTACTAGTACTTTACTGATGTACTTTTTCAGGTTTTTCGATTTTCTCAAAATTTGCTCCAACGATTTTTTTAAATTCAAAAATCAATTAATTTTTAGATTCTCTTTAAAATGTATATTCTCATTTTGCGATTGAAATCTTCTGAAGACCACTTTACTCTTGTATTTCATAGGGAAGATAGGAGAAATGGTTGCCATGGTAACAAAATATAAATATTTTCCCATACTTATAAATTTTACATCTGAATTCATATGTTCCGTACTGTCAAGAACTAAATA
>JAKCPI010023248.1:0-16300 GCA_023213315.1 Euborellia annulipes | reverse complement strand
CACAGATCATACATATATCAAGGTTGGACAGCTCCATGTTAAAAGTTGTCCACAAGTTTTAACGCCCTCTTACAGAAGTTTCTGCGAACTAACTTTGCGCGCAAAAATTAAACAGAAATTTTGTGTCAAATTAACGCTCTCTATGGCCGCAGTTCCAACTAAACAGTAAGCGGTGGAAAAAAAAAACTCACCCCACATGGGTTTTGAACTCAAGCTCGTTCGAAATCGTTGTTTGCAAATTCTACGATTTTACTCTCGCGTACACTTGTTTTGTTATTTTCACATACATTTTTAACCTACTTAATTTGCAACTGTTAGGCCTACTTTTAATTTTTTTTAAACGAAATCAAATTAAGGACAAGTGTCTCTAAATTTGTATCTCAAATAACTTAGATATTTAAAAGAATTTTCCGACATTTTTTTTTTTTTTTTTTTTTTTTTTTTTTTTTTTTTTTTTTTTTTAATAAATGAAATTCATAAATTTTTTTTATGAATTATTTATTTATTTAATTATTTTAATTTTTTTATTCGATTAAGTTTAAGGTCTTTTACGGCATAAGAGGCCATTTAGACCCCGTCTCTATATGATGCTAGATGTAAACCCTTGACCTTTGGTATTAGCAGTTAATACTCTACCTCTGAACCAATAATAATTTATTATAAATTGTAAAAAATTTATCTTTTGTAGGAAATCAAAATAAATAACCCCATTTCCTTTCAGATAAGATTTTTGTAGGGCTTCTCTTGACAATAGATCGATTCTTTTCTGTGTTAAGAATATGGTCATATATAATATTGGTATTAAGAATAACACCAAGAAATATTATTTTAAAAAATATTTATGAAAAATCCTCTATATTGAAAAAGACCGTAACACAGATCATACAATCCTGAAATTAACTTTTTGAAATTGACAATCAAAACTCCCTGGCCTGGGACATCTATGGAGTAAATTTTGAACTATTTCAGACAGCCCAGCGGTGCTCTCTGGTTATACCTTCTTGTAACTAAATAAAAACTTGAGGAAATTCTTCCCGTAGAGCTGTCCACCCCCCTGATGCTAGACCTGAATCACAGATCATACATATATCAAGATTGGACAGCTCCATGTTAAAAGTTGTCCGCAAGTTTTGACGCCCCCCTTACAGAAGTTTCTGCGAACTAACTTTGCGCGCAAAAATTAAACATAAATTTTGTGTCAAATTAACGCTCTCTATGGCCGCAGTTCCAACTAAACAGTAAGCGGTGGAAAAAAAAAACTCACCCACATGGGTTTTGAACTCAAGCTCGTTCGAATTCGTTGTTTGCAAATTCTACCATTTTACTCTCGCGTACACTTGTTTTGTTATTTTCACATACCTTTTTAAGCTACTTAATTTGCGACTGTTAGGCCTACTTTTAATTTTTTTTTAAACGAAATCAAATTAAGGACAAATAGTGTCTCTAAATTTGTATCTCAAATAACTTAGATATTTTAAAGAATTTTTCGACATGTTTTTTTTTTTTTTTTTTTTTTTTTTTTTTTTTTTTAATGAATGAAATTCATAAATTTTTTTTATGAATTATTTATTTATTTAATTATTTTAATTTTTTTTTTATTCGATTAAGTTTAAGGTCTTTTACGGCATAAGAGGCCATTTAGACCCCGTCTCTATATGATGCTAGATGTGAACCCTTGACCTTTGGTATCAGCAGTTAAACTCTACCTCTGAACCAATAATAATTTATTATAAATTGTAAAAAATTTATCTTTTGTAGGAAATCAAAATAAATAACCCCATTTCTTTTCAGATAAGATTTTTGTAGGGCTTCTCTTGACAATGGATCGATTCTTTTCTGTGTTAAGAATATGGTCATATATAATATTGGTATTAAGAATAACACCAAGAAATATTATTTTAAAAAATGTTTATGAAAAATCTTATATATTGAAAAAGACCGTAACACAGATCATACAATCCTGAAATTAACTTTGCTTTTGAAAATGACAATCAAAACTCCCTGGCCTGGAGACAGCGAACAGAGCGACATCTATGGAGTAAATTTTGAACTATTTCAGACAGCCCAGTGGTGCTCTCTTGCAGTACCTTTGTGTAACTAAATAAAAACTTGCGGAAATTCTTCCCATAGAGCTGTCCACCCCCTGACCTGAATGGGAAGTCAATGAAATAATTTGAATAAAAAATAAAGTTAAAAAACGATAAAAAAGAAACTAAACATGGGTTGGGGTGGGGGGTCAACTCACAAATGCATCAATGACGTCATCGCTGCCTCAAGGATGGCGCCATTTTCATTTGTGTTTATTAATAAAATAATAATACTAATATCTTTTAAATAATAAAATTTATATTTATTTATTTTTAATCAAAAATCGTCAAATATTTTTATATACTAATATATATTTGTCAACTAATAGGTCATTTTGATAACTTACCTACCCCAACATGAAATTCGAAGTTGAAGGACAAACATCAGGCTTTCTCCCATAGGCTTTGCATTGAAGGGTTTTGAAATCAGGCTAATTAGCTTATAAATTTTAATTTTTTTAGCTATTTGATTAAATATTAATATAAAATAGGATCATTAGATTTATATAGGTGCTTATTTATCCATAAACAAGTTTAATTTCATGTGATTTAACGGTAGAACAATTTTGTTAGGTTATGGTAAAAATTTCTAATTTATCTATTTTTGTCCTTATTTAATATCTTTTGGAAAATCTGTCTGTTAATAGCTATTAAAAAATAAATAAAGACAAGGAAGGATGGGTTTTTATAAAATTACAACAGGAAATACCTGATATAATGTTTGTATTTATTTATTATATGTACATTTACCTTATAAAGATCTATGAAATAATGTGTTAAAACATATAATTATTATTTTTATAGGCCTATATTATTTTAATATAGAGAGATTAATATAAATATTAATTTAGTTTATCTGTTTTTTTAATCCCAGGAGTTTATTTTGCCTTCCTTCAGGTATATATGAGAATCTATCAGAGTAACTAAAAAAAAAAAAAAAACAAGTAATTAAGTAATTAAAATTTTAAAGCAGAAATGTAAATTATTTCGAAAATAATGAATAATTGCAATGAATGAATGGAAATATATATAGGTAAATGTAGAATGGGTGGTTGAATCATATTTGAAATAAGAAAAGTAAACATACCTTTAAACCCTTCCTTTGTTGTTCATATCGCTGTCTTTTTTATTTAAATATGTTTAATACTTAGATTATATCCGTTTATTTTAATTATAACACATATTCAAGCACTATTCAAGCCAGGAGAGGCCCACTTGTCACTTGTGAGATGTTTCACCTTTGTTGATTATCCTAAATAATGTTTTGAATCATTATATGAAACAAAATAGATATTTTTATTTGTTATTTACCTGAGATAAAGTGTTTAAAGTGTATTTGAACTTCGTTTCAGTCAAATTTCTTGTTTTTTATTGAGCATAACCTCTGACACTGACAGTTGATTCAACTTATTTTATGTTTAAAATTTAATTCTGTAAAGAATCTGTACTTCTCTTGATATCCTTTACGAGCACAATTGACAATATCACAAAATTTTGGCATCTTTGAGTATTTGGAGAGCCTAAATAACTCAAAAACAAACATTATCATATAAATCCCTATGTAAATGCATTGAAGTTTGTCCTTCAACTTCGAATTTCATGTTGGGGTAGGTAAGTTATCAAAATGACCTATTTGTAAATAAATTTTTTTTTACCATTTTGAATTAATTTTACAAAAGGAATATTATTTTCTTATATATATATATATATATAGCAATTCCAAATCAAGTACTATTTTTTTAAAATAGAATTATCTTTTTTGAATATATCCCCCCACACCCCTCCAAAAAAGTCCAAACATGATAAAATTTAGAAAAAATTTAAAAATATTTTCTTAAACTTTTCCTGAATGTCATAATAAGGATTGAAAATGTAGACTTTTTTTATTTAGAGATGGGGTATTAATATAGAGACCCCTGGGGCTCGGCGGGCCTGTATATATTTAATTTAATCTTATATAAATTTTCTGTTAAATAAAAAATAATTTAGTTGCTATTTGAATTTGGCTCTTAAAATGAAAGGGGAGTTTAAAAACAATTCCAAAGTGTGAGAGGTGAGATGACAAATCAAAATAGACATTGAATTTAGAAAGAATTATCTTATTATTATCTCCATTAGATATCGCGAAGAAGAATTTGTGACCTTTGAGTCGTTAAATAAGTATTTAGAGGCTGAGTACAAATAAAAAGGGTTCAAAGTGAAATTGGCCTTTGATTTCGATTCCGTCCTAATCGTTTTCTCGCCTCGCCTGCCAGCCTGACTTTTTTCTTCTCACGGTAAATGATTTTTGTTTTTTATTTAATATTATGGTTTTATTGAAAAGGTTTCCCATTTATTCATATACCGGTATTTTGAAAAAATTAAATTATATCACAAATCTAATTACATCATATACAATACATAATGATATTCCTTCAATATTATAGATAATTTCTAATTTCAGATATATTAATCTTTTTAATTAATTATTTCCACAAAATCCAAATTTATCTTTATATATATTATTATATTTATAGAATATATGGTTCCCGGTATATTCTTATTTTACTTCATTTGGACTAAAGCTCTGTTTCCTAGTTTTTATTTGGTTTTAAAAAGTTTGTCATGTTTTACTTTTTCTTATCCATCTATCTTCTATCATTCTATATATATAAAAAGTAAAAATGAAATAGAAAAACGTTTGTATGCATATATGTTGTATAGCAGGAATGGCGAACCATTGGCACGCGACACGCAATTTTGGGCACACCACCGATCAAAACGGTTCCCATTTTAGTACAAAATAACAAAGTTTTGAATCGATAGTTTATATTTATAGTTTTAATATTTCCCGATAATCAATCACCAAGTCAAAATTAATTGATGGCACGTCTCATTAAACATTTCTTTAGAAAAAATGGCACGTTGATCCAGAAAGGTTCGCCGGGCCTGCCTGCTCAACAGAAATCCACAATTTTGAATGTATCTTTTTCAAATTAAGTACACATATAGTATTTGACAACGGAGAGTAACGTAGTAATAATTTGAATCTCTTAAATGTTTTGGGGTATTAATTACAATCAAATTTCTTCAATATCTGAACACAAATCTTTTCTTTTGCCTTTGACAGCTTTATGATTTATGACCACCTCCAGGCAGACCCTTTGGGCAGTCATAAATAGATCCTTTTGCTGTCCCCACTACCCTACTTGAACCCAAGATCCTTTCTTAACACACTTGCAATGCAACAAAAAAATCCTAAATTGGAGTAAACTAAAGACAAGGGCGCAGCTCCCTGGCTAGACGAACTTTGCGGGCTTTGCGGTTAGTGTATTATATTAAGAGAAAGGATTACGACCATCAAAAATTCAATGCTGAAATTTTAATGGAAATACACGTTTTGAGACCCCCTGGGTCTAAAAAAATGATATTCAAGTTCTTGAAAAAATAGGAAAGATGGTTGCCATGGTAATAAAATATAAATATTTTCGCATATTTAAATATAAATTTTACTTCTAGGGTTCAAAAACTAAGTATATGTCGACAATAAATAGCAACTGTAAGAGCATATTACTCAACTTTGATATACCTATGGAAAGTTAAAATTATGTAATAAGCGATCAAACCATATATTTTTATTTCTCCACTACATGTAGAGAGAGCAAACTAAAACCTCAATCCACAAAAATGTATATTTTGGTTTCCTTGTAAGTCATTTGTCCCCGTGTTTGCCAAAGTCACGATCTAAAAGGGTCATAATAATTTTAATAAAAGTTCACGTTACAAATTTGATCCATTAAATTAATAAGATTATTGGTAATGGACTCTTAAATGTGCAATATCATCATTAACTTTTGTTTTTATTTTTATAATAACAACAACACTTTTCTAAGTGATTAAAGTACAATGTCTAAATATATACAGTAGCCTATATACACAGATCCTATTATCTATAACCAGAGGAGGGATGATTTGCTAAATTTTAACTATTTTGATAATACTAAAACTTTATTTTATTTTAATAATTTTTTTAAATGAACTTTTTTTAAATTTTTTGGGTTTAGTTTGGGCCCAAATTCTCGGTTGCTGTAAGAAATGTACAGTGAGCGCCACAATTAAGACCCCACCGAGAGCTTTAGCCTTAAGTATATGGTAAATGTTGAAATAATTTTAAATTTTAAAAGTTAAAATAGAATCATCTGCACCAGATCTGGTTTTACCTTTTCGGTCATTAAAATTATTTTACTATACACCATATACTTAATGCCAAAGCTATCAGATGTGGACTTAATTGTGGCCCTCACTGTACATCGGTTGGAGTTGAAGCAGAGGAAACCATACATTATATATATATATATATATATATATATATATTTAGATAATTCTATATCTTCTTATAGCTGATATCCATTTCTACTCGAGAAAAATATTACATATTATGGCCCAAGCCCCAATCATGTATATACACATACTTTCTTTTAAATACTACACTGTGGAAAGATTCTCTAATCTTATTGTAATTTCTTTTAAAAGGATCCAAATTGAAAAGCATGGCGTCTTCCATGTTGATCTCAACTCGTTTCTTCTCAACCTCCAAGGCCAAAATGGCAATTAAGACGGTGACGGTGGTCGGGGGAGGTCTCATGGGCTCTGGAATCGCTCAGGTTGCTGCCCAAACGGGACATACCGTTGCCATTGTCGACCTCAACGAGCAAGTGTTACAAAAGTCAGAAAATAATATTCAAACTAGCATTAAACGTATTGCTAAAAAACTCTACAAGGTGAAATATTACCCACCTAAATTATTATATATTTTTAATTTTACCAAAAATATTATTTCAAATTCATTTAACATAATTAATTAATTGTTATTAATGTTTTGATTACAGGATAAACCCGCCGAAGGAGAAAAAGTAATTTCAGAAACATTGAAAAGAATAACATTTACTTCAAATTTGGAAGAATCTGTGAAAAAATCAGATCTTGTTGTTGAAGCAATTGTAGAAAATTTAGAAACAAAACATAAATTGTTCTCCAATATCGACAAAGTAAATAAATATCTTCAAACTTATTTTTCTAAATAATTAGAAAATGTAATTGCTTAGTTTTAAAGAGTAGTTTGAAATCTGCATTCTCATATGCACACAATAAAGAAAACAAAACTAAATAATGTGAAAAACAAACAAATCTTAAATTTTTATTAATATAAAAATTATTTAATATTTGATGATCGGGCTCTGATTGATGGCATATCAGTAAGTAATCGGACTAGCTAGCTAGTATCTTGGCTAGATCAACGTCAACCAGCTCATGGAAGCTGGGGAAAAATTCTGATAATTATCAAGGATCCTGGAACCAAAAATGTTTTCGAATCTATAGTATAATATACACTGTATTATTGAAATTTTTAAAAAATTTTAGTTAGTTTTAATAAAATTTTTAACAAATTCTAAAATCCTTTTTTCTAGATTAGGGAATAGGAATTTTAATTATCTTTCATTCCGAGTATTCAAAGAGGAGGCTTCTACTCTTGGCATTTATAAGAAATTGTCCATAATTTTAAGAGATAATAAACATCCATGTTAGCTTAAGTTTATTACGATAAGAATTAAAAAATTTTTTCTTCTAGATCGCTCCCGAAAATACGATATTTGCTTCAAATACTTCTTCTTTATCAATTGCGGACATTGCAGCCCCATGTAAGAGAAAAGATCGATTTGGCGGTTTGCATTTTTTCAATCCAGTGCCTATGATGAAACTTGTTGAGGTATCAAAATAATTTTATTTATTTTTAATAACCTTAGAAATCCTTTCTAAGATTATTTAATATTCTTTTAAGGTCATTCGAATTCCTGAAACTTCAGACGAGACATATAAAGCAATGATGGAATGGTGCAAAGTTTTGGGCAAGGTCGCTGTTACCTGCAAAGATACGCCTGGATTTGTCGTCAACCGGCTTCTCGTGCCCCTCATGGCCGAAGCAACGAGACTTCTTGAAAGAGGAGATGCAACTGCAAAAGACATAGATCTCGCTATGAAACTGGGAGCGGGATATCCTATGGGTCCATTTGAATTGGCCGATTATGTCGGCAATGATACAACCAAGTTTATTCTGGATGGTAAAATAAATTATATTAATATTGATTATTAGGGAACAATAAACACCAGGCAAAATTTCGCCCTTCTTTTTGGTCAGAGATGTTAAAAGTTGCACTGATATGAAATTTTATTCGGCTCTGGTTTGAGACGAAATGCGAGGGGAATGAACGCCTCTGGTTCGATTCCAGGATTCACCAACAGGACAGGTCCAAACAAATAACATCTTATTAAGTGGAAAAGATTTCTGTGAGTGGGATGAAATAAATATTTTTTCGCTACTCTATATTTTAAATATACGGTTTGCTGCTTTGAAAATTCTGTGCACAAATTAATCACTTAATTTATCGAGTTAAAACATTTTTAGACTTCGTCCAACGCTGTTCCAGTCGATCCCTTACGAATAATAGGATTTGCCAACTCCTCAAATTAGACCTTTGTTTCCGCAATCACCTCTACCTTTGAAGAATATCTTTCCACTGAGCCATATTTTACAAATTGGTGAATTAGTCAAATTTGAGAGTAGAGGGATTGTGGATCGAGTTAAAAAAATGGCTGGCTGGAGATTTTCTTCAATTTAAGAGCTGACTGAGAAACGAATGCCTATTTTGAGAAGTTTGACAAATTCGGAATGTTCAACAAAAAAAAAAAGAAAAATGATTTATTTAGGATAAATTAAGTATCTGTTATTTTTGCACAGTTTTAAACTAACCTCTTATATTTTGATGAATCTACAGTATTTCTCCCCCAGAAAAAATTATAAAGGGCTCTTCTTAATAATAGTTCTCAGTAGCAGTCCCAGAGATCTTTTAAGGGGAGGTCCAAAATTTTTTGGGCCGATAGTATAAAGCTAGTTCAAAGTTTGAACCTCGGTCAACAGGCGATTTGACCGAGAATTGCGTAGTATAAAACTTGACCGCCAGTCAAATCAGCTTTGACCGAGGTTCAACTTGACCGGCCGAATTCGGCCAGTCAAATTTTTGACCGGAGTTCAAATAGCCAATTTTGACAGCTGGCCATATGTGATCACGTATTTTTAAATACATAACCTAAAACATTATTGAAAAATATAAATACCAAACAAAGTAAAAATACAGTTTATTATAAAATTGACAATATATTTTAATATAAAGTATGAATAATAGTTAGTAATGTTGGTAAAATTTTAAAATTATATAGCCTAAATATTCACAAAATAATAATAATAAATTTTATATTAATAATAAGGGAATAAATATTAATAAATAAAAAATAATATTATTATATATATTATTTATTTTTTAGCAAAAAGCTTTAGTCCTCAGGCCTTTTTCTATCCTTTTTTTTTTTTTTTTTTTTTTTTTTCTTTTAAAAAGAAAAGTTATTCGAATAAAATAATATATTTGTAATCGTGTCTACTATTATGTTTGATATGATTGCTTGATTGTGAGGAGTCGACAAATCGGATTTGACGGAATATATATTATAAACTATAATTGATAGTGGCTAAACGTGTTTTTTGACAGCAATCAACTAAAAAAAATTCACTCAAATGAGAAAGATGACAAAATAAAATAATACCATTTTTTTTTGTATTATATTTGTAAATTGTTTTTTTGTTGAAATTAAAAAAAAAAAAAAATATTACAATATTTTTGCGTTCTCTGGAAATTTTTTTTGCTCCATATATAACTAATTTTTAATCAAGAACCCCCCTCCCTGGTCAATGGTGTTTCGATTTATTTATATTTTTATATGTGCCCCTTTACTGATGTTTAAATTTGGCCATCTTAGCAATAATTTTAAAACAGCAAGCTGACAGCAACTCAAAAATCATAAAAATGCATTCAAATTAAATATGAAGTTAGCAACAGGCGAGTTTGTCAATGGTATGAGCTTCGGTCATGGGACCGGAGTTCATTTTTTTTTATACTACGGAACTAGATTTGACTGCGGTCAAATGTTGACTGAGGTTCACTTGACCGGCGGTCAAATGTTGACTTGACCGAGCGTTATACTATCGGCCCTTTGTGTAGGTTAAAAATTTTTGATATATTAAAATCATATATTAAAATCACAAATTTTTTTCTGTCCTCCTCCCTGGGACCGCTAGTGATAGTACTCTATTTCTTTTATAAAAATAAGACGAAATTTAATATAAAATTCAATAACTAATTTGAGTTTTTTGTTTTTATAGGCTGGCATAAGAAATTTCCTGATAACCCATTATTTAAACCAATTCCTATGTTGGACAAACTGGTAAAAGAAGGAAAACTTGGATTGAAAACTGGAGAAGGCTTTTATAAATATAACAAATAAAACTATGTGAACCAGATTTATTAATGATAGGAAAGACTTAAGAACTTATTCCTCTTACAAAATATTTAAAAAAAAACGTTTAAATTCAGTTTTTTTTTTTAAATCATTAATTTAAATAATTATACATTTTTTTATTATATGGAAAATATTTTTTTATATAAAGATTAAACTTTGTATCAATAATTATTGTAAAGTTATTTTTGATAAAATATTTTCAGAAATCAAATATTTTATAAAACTGTTTAATAAATTCTATGGATATGACTTTTATATTTTATTGATGATAAATCAGAGGTTTGAGCTTAATTTCAATAATGATATGAAAGAAATTAATAACGTCAACATTTAATTTGCATTTGAAACCTGTACTAGAATACCAGCATTTATCCTCACCTTCGCTCTTATTTCATGGTATCTACAGCCATTCGTCTCCCAGAGTAAATATATATTTATATATACAATTATAACAAGCTTAAATCTAATTTTCTTGTAGAAAGTAATTCTCTAGTAAAGACAAAAACTTTTTAATTCTTTTTTCGTTCTCTTCTATTTTCTCATTCGTTTTCAAGGCAATAAAATTGATATGATCTGAAGAAACGAAAATGGCACCTTTATTTGTTAATGGAATTTCCGTTGTCAAACTACTCCTTATAGCTACTGTTATTTTATTTTTCTTGCTTACTACTATTCCAGAATTTTTATACCCGGCCTCCAATCCAAGATGAAGCTAAAACAGTAATAACAAAAAAAAGTTATAATGAAAAAATGTAATTTAAAAAAAATGAGGCTTACTAAAACATGATTATTACAGAAGGTTTATAGATTTTAAATGCCAAAATGCCTTTTGAGGTCCCCTGAATCCATTTAAGTGGAATGATGTAGGTGTATGTCTGTGGTAATTTTTTTCGTCAACGAAAACTCAACTATTTGATCAAAATTGTTTTGAAATTGTGCACACATAAACTAACATAAAGGGGTAGAGGCCAAGAACTGAAAAGCTTTTGGTAAATTTCGGGCCATTAGGGGAGGGACCAATATTTTTTTCTTACATTGCCAAGAGCCCCTCTAAGCTTGAGGCAAACGACACATTGTCCTGATGAAGACTGAAACGTCGACAATTGTATAAAATAAAGCAGAAGAAAAAAAATTATTTTTTCTTTATTGCTTTTGGCTGCCTTGATCTCCTCACTGCCCATTATATGTATTTTATTATTTTCTATTACTTATATAATTTAATATATAGAGAAAAAGTGTAGGTTTCATGTTAAAAAGTCGATGTCGAGATTCTGATGGATATACACTTTTTGAGGTACTTGAGTCCAAAAAAGTGGGTCCTTCAACATGGTCTGTCTATCTGTGGTATAAAAATGCAAGAAGGAAAAGAACTACGAGGTTGAAATTTTATATTTAAGTTACCTCCCGACAAGTGAAAATCAACTTTTAAATAAAATCGACTAAGGAGTACTTGGGGCGTGGATTTTCATTACCGGCCTCGGTAATGGAAAAAAACCGGTTTTTACCGAATTAGAGATTCGTTGCCGTGTTTTCCCGGTAAACCGGTTTACCGTCCAGCCCTAGGAGTACTGGTACTGTGAGGGACAATATTAAGTCCCACCCATGAGTTTTCTACTTGTGATTATTTCATTGTTTTTAAAAAAAATATTATATATTTTTTAATGGAAACTTTCATGGTTCAAACCTAGAAAATTTCCAATAAAGATTTTCATTTTCTTTTATAAAAACAATTAAATAATCACAAGTAGAAAACGCATGGGTGGGACTTAATATTGTCCCTCACTGTACTTTAATGATGTACATTTTGAGTTTTTTTTTTGATTTTCTCAAAATTGGCTCAAACGATTTTGATTAAATCACACCAGATTTTTTGTGTTAGGATATATTTAGTTTCCGATGATAGATTAAACCCCCTTGAAATCAAATTTTTTTATTAATATCCCATTTAATTGCGGAATTTAATTTTCAAAAATCGTCACACAGTGCGAAATTAAAATTAAATGGTCACTCAATAAAAACAAATGGTCAAAATTAGATTAAAATCGGTTTAAACCAGTCGGTTTAATCAAACCTATTGCTATATATATATATATATATATAAATCTGGTGTGACAGGCGCACGATCGAATTTTTGACATGATCGCAATACTTCTTCTATATATTTCATATATCGGGTAAGAGAAAGTAAAAAAGCAATTGTCCTATATGTGAGGGACACTCATGTTTTTTCTGGGTTATTTTTCAGTGATTGTTTAATTGACCAAAACTTGACGTTTAGTGCACATGCAGTCATCAGTGAATAAAATACTGAAAATAAATTTCTATATTATTTAAATTTGCAAATAATATGCTGCATATGAATTTAATAAGTAAACTTCCTAATAATTTTTTAAACAAGTTTCTTTTTTTGCAAAAATTCATAAAATCTTGTTTTATTACTTTTGTAATGATTGTTTCTAAGCAAGGGCTCACATCTTAAGGGTACGTGGATACGAATTAAATACAAACCATTTCAGTAGCTGCTTTTAAGTTACCACATAAGATATGTAGTACAAATCCTTCATATTTGAATATTAGATCATTCGTTGCAGAGTTTTTATTTATTTCTTCATTAAGCTGTTTTGAATTAAGTTTTTCATGCGTTGAATATACTATGGAGCAATTATTTTTAGCAAAAGAAGTCTCTTGATAATATAAAAGTGCTGCACGTCCAGAACACGAACTCGTTGTTACAAAGTTTGAATCGCTATTTAATAAATCTGTAATCTCGGTAACTAAAGTGTCGTACGATTGCTTATTGCTTTTGTCATTTTTGGATAAAATGTTGGTTTTATCCTGTAAAAACGTTTTGTTCTCCATATCTTGTTTATATATTAAAAAGTAATAATTTAAAATCTGAGAAGCATTATTTAAATTTTCTATGCCAAAAACTAATAAGTGAAGGTTGTCACAAATTTCAAATTGATTTAAATTATTATGAAGTCAGCAACTGATAAATAAAAAAATATATTTTGACTTAACGATTAAAAATTATAAATAAAATCAAATCAAATCTGAAATATGAGATCAACAAATTGTTTAAAATTATATATAATTATACATAAATATATTCTTTTAAAAAATAAAATTTTACTATTCACTTAAAAAAAATATTTTTAAAAATTAATATGAGTTTTTTTAAGTTTCCACTAGAGAGCAGCACAAATCAATTGGAGATCAGGGGGTGTCAACTGAATAGGGCAATGTGGTGCGTTTTTTTAGCCATAGTTTCTATGTTCGGACTGTTGCATAGGTTCGGTCAGCCGCCTCAAGGGGACGCTACTCAGGAAATTTGAAGAGATCTGATTGGTTGAAACATTTGCTTTCAAATTCGAATGTGTGCTCCATTCGGCTATTGTCATGCACTTCAAGGGCAATGACCTCAGGCCACCTGAACGGAGGGTCCAAGTAGAAATTTTCATTTAACATCTCATTCATTAAGCGATAAGTGTTTATTGTTTCAACGATACGAAAAATTAGAGAAGGTATGTTGTTTTATAATCCAAATTTCATTTTTAATTAACGTATAAATATTATTTAAATAAATACAAAATTAAAACTCCAATATTTTGATTCATTAATGTATTTATTTAGATGTTTTGTTTATTATTTGTATCTTGAACTGTCTATCAAAATAAAGATAAAATAAAATCCGAATCATGTTTTAATTATAATTTCTATATTTAATATTAACAGCCAAGAAATGGTTCGCCTTCATCAAAAAAAATGTGCTGTACCAGGATGCACAAACTCGTATTCAACAAATATGAATGTTAGATATTTTACGTTTCCGAGGGATTCTTCAACTCGAAATTTATGGTTCAGATCCATAAGAAATCGAGCTTATCTTCAATTAGATACGAAGTTTTGCGGAACCTTACTACAATATCTACTCAGCTATCCACCTCACTCTAATCATAATTATATGCATAATTTTTTGTTTTTGCAGAGTATACATAATTCCAATTTTATACAGAATTACTCTACATTTTAACTTATTTGTTAATATATGCAGTATATATATTTATTTATTTATTATTTTAGTATTAAGAGATTATTATCTATTTATTGATGATTCCATATCTGTTATGTTTCTGTCTTTTTTCATATATATAAGAATATATTATTATTATTAGAGGAATATTTAATCATAGACCACATTTTTGTATTAAATATTTATTAAAATTATAAAATTATATATATATATATATAGTTCTATACTATATAAAATGTATTATTATATTATATAAAACAAAAATGTGGTCTATGATTAAAAATTCCTCTAATAATAATATTTAAAACCACAAAGCTTTAATTCGTGATAGGTAATTCTGACTTATACTTCACCCCAGTACCGTTATGTCCAGAGCGGGGAGGGGGAATGGCCTAGGGGCGGGGCTTAACTAACTTAGCAATTTCCACTGCAATTTTCATTCATCAGCTCAACGTTCATGATTCTTTCGTTCTTTTCATTTGCGCGCGCTATTTGTTTCGTTACTCGTGTCGTGACGCCTTATTTGTTTTGTCACTAGTGTCGTTTCGGTTCGGTTTTCTCGGTCAAAAACCATTCAGTTCGAAGCTATTCGGTAGCCCCTTAAAAATAAATTTGCGAGCCCTTCGGGCTCTCAAATTTATTTTTAAAAGCTACCTAATCGCTTCGAACTGAACGGTTTCTGACCGAAGAAACCCGAACCGAAGCCGAGAATTCCCTAGTTGTTTTTAATTTTTTTTAATCTAAGGAAACCGAACTGCGACCGAAGGGCCGAAACAATTAGGTCGGGACCCCTGCAAGTTGTTCGCCACACATATTCAAAAAGGCATAATTCCAACGAATCTTCTAGTTCAGTGAAGGCCCTTGAGGTCCCTAGTTCATGGATGAAGTCAGGCATCAAGCAACATGCGTCTGGCAGGCAGGGATAGCAGTCCGTTAAGCCCCGCCCGCCAGTCCCCACTCTTGTCATAACGGTACTGGGGTGAAGCATAGGAAAGATGATCCCGTGATAAATATAAAGAATATATATATAGCAAGGGCGTTCCCAGGATCAAATCTAGAGGGGGGCAGATCATGGTCATCCAAGGGGGGCAGATCATGACCGCCCAGACTTATATATATATATATATATATTTTATATAGGGAAAAGCCTTCGAATTAAAGGCATAAAAACCCTCGAGTCCTAACGAGTCCCCGTCGCTATCGCCCTACCTAATTTTGGTTCATTTCATCACTTTATAAGCATTTAATTTTTTTTCTTATTTTTTTAATTTTATTTGATATTATCTATTTATTTATTTTACTAGTATTAAGAGATTATTATCTATTTATTTATGATTCCATATATGTTATGTGCCTGCATCTGAGATTATCAACAATATTATTATAAAAGATATATAACTATAAGTAAACATATAAGAAAAATAACAATGTATTCTGTTTGATTTATTATTTTAATAAATGTATAAGCTTTTAATTTATGTAGTGTTTTTATCCATTTCTATTTCTTTTTTTTTTAAACCGCTAATGAAAAACTTTTAGGTGAGAAACTATTAGTTTTTATTTATATTGGTGAGAAGGCCTTTATTATTAGTCATAGTGGTGAGAAGCCATTGATTTTTTATCATACTGGTGAGAAGCCATTTTTTTTTCATACTGGGGAGAAACCATTTATTTTTTTTTAAATAGACCGCTTTGATATATGGGTGCCTTTTAGTTCGGTCAGCTGACGCTAGAGAGGCTGAAAAAACGCACCATATTTTCACTACGTGTTGTCCGTTCCCTATATTCCCTG